>VZRE01002018.1:0-31512 GCA_013396775.1 Cephalopterus ornatus
CTTGGCTGTCAGTAAAGAATACTTACAGGAACATCCCAGAATGATCGTTTTCCAAACTAAGAGCTCTAAAGGTCAGCCTTCAGTTATACCAAATTCAACATTACCATGACTGTGTCACCTCTTGGGAAAGGGGGAGGGATTCTTCAGCAAAACATATGGCAGCAGCAGTTTATTTTATCACAGTGGAGTATTGTTTTGAAGTGAAAGAAGACTTATAGGGAGAGACAGTATCTTTTATTAGACCATCTATTATTGTTTCTTCCCCGCCCTTTTAAAAGCAGTTTATTTTATGGGTTAAGGGTGACTAGAGCAGAGAAAGAAGCTCTGCTGTAGTACTTACAGACAAGAGCAAAGAAATAGAGATAAAAAGGAAAAATAAAGAAGAAATAAAGACAGGCTGATCTATTCAAAAGCTGGCACATGAGGTTTTATTGGGGACATACAGTGGCAGAGTGAGGGGAAGGGAAACAAGAAAAAAAAGACTCATCCTATACAATGAGTATCTGACTGTACAGGCTGAGTCCAAAAGCCAATCCAAAATTCCAGCCAGGTCAACAGAAAGATTCTCACAGACGTCAGTACAGCCCCTCCTGTATGCAGTTTTCGGCTACATGAACATGGCTGTGAATATTCAAGCAAGAAAGAGGATGCTGTACCCAATTTTGGACTTTACAAACCTCTCCGTGCAAATTAAGTAGAGGAATACCAGCTAGTTGTGTGGCAAATATGCCAGCTTTTGACACAAAGGAGAAAAGAGTATTGTTTTGGTTTATCCTCCATTTTGGGGAATATCTTTGCACTGGCCTGACCCCCAAGGTACGTATGGCAATTAAAGCTTTCTGCCTCCAAGCTCACCTGAGTAACACCACACAAGCTAACAGGAGAGAGCCAGCACGTGGAAGCTGTGCTGCTACAGCACCAGGGAGATCCTGGCTCCCACTGCAGATTCCCAGCTTGCATGATCATTAGTTAACTTCAAAGAAGCAGCTGACAACCTTCCACAGTGCATGAAGAAAGCTGAAAAGATCAATTACAAGAAATTATTAGTATGCAAACTATAACTGGGTTCTCCAGGCAGCTATCCCTCAACAAGTATATCAGAGACCAAACAAAAGGATAAATAAATAATCCTAGCCTCTGTTTTCAGCATAAACAGCAGTCAGAAGGAAACCTTTGAGGATATTAATTCTACTGGAAGCGCACTCCTCTTTTTGTATCAAATATATTGCACTGAAAGTTAAAATGAAGCTTTTAAAACTAGAAACTAAGAAAACCCATCCCATAAAAGGATAGATTTGCTTCCTTGGTGAATTAGTCACCCAGGTAATTGTTTCTCTTTAAAGCAATCTTGCTCTCATCCAGAGTCATCATGACTGTACCTGTGGTTTTGTTCCAGGGACAAGATAACACATTGCTACAACATGTGAACTTGCACAGCATTAATATAATGGGTTTGCAGTTCTGGTGTGTTATTAGCATTACTGTAAACACTCTTTTCATGGACTGACAACACAGATGTTAAAAAACAAACAAAAATTCTCTATAATGGCCATTTTCCTGAGCCTCCCTCAACCTGCTCAGTGGTTCAGTGATAGGATTGTGCCTCTTGTAAAACTGGTGGGTTTTCACCTTTAGAGATACTTTCTGAGGCTTAGCTCTTCTCTAAGTACAGGAAGAAATCTGGTTTATCAATGAATCAGGCACAATATTCCTTACTAATATGAACTGGTGCAGCTGCACTGACAACCATAGAGCTGCACCTTCTAATAACAGCAAAGGATCGGGGCTACAATACTATACTGTTAAGGGCCAGTAGGTCTCATCAGTCCTCCCCCAAGGAAAAAAAAAAAAAATAGAAGAGAGATTGAAATATAAAAACTGAAAACCATCTCCTATGACTGTATCATTAGGTTCATCTTTCAGGCAACTTCGTGTGATTGTTTAACCTGAAGTGGCCTTGGATTAGCATGAGAGACTTAACAAAACCTGCAAACCACACAAGGGGTCATTCATCCATGAGGCTGTTCGATTCACACCGTTTCAGAACTAGGAGAACACATGCTGACTTGGTGCACTGCCTCACCAGGAAGACTTTAAACCAGATGTGCAGCAACTGATCAAGAATGCCTTTTCCCAAGCACGTCCTTTCTTCCTGTTGAACTACTTGTTATATAGATAGGTCTGCTGAAAGGTTACTGAACCACACAGCCAAGGAAAACGCACGGGCAGAGAGAGGAGCTGCGTCTTCGGCTGCGGTAGAATCCCTCAGATCCGTGTTGAGCCACAGAGAAGCTGTGCTGCTGTTAAACGGCTGATTAGTTTATTCTGCCAAACATCTGAGAGCATCATTAGTTACACAAATGGCTTGAATTATGATCAAATGAGCTGAGTAACCTGCTGCCATGAAACTCCATGTGAGTCCTGTTTTCTCAGATCTCAACATGTGTTACTCGGTGCGAAGCCGTGTCTCCTGGCTCTGTCTGATGGCTCACGCAGGCCTTGGGTTTAAGAGTGCCCTTCTCATTCTGAGGAGCACCCTTCCTACTGAATTGTTTTACTGGAAGATTGCCTCAATATATATTTCCACCAGACAAGAAGAATTAACACAACATTTTCAGATATTCTTTGTCACTGCACTTTTACGCACTCTTTCTGACAGCAGGTGTATAGGTGTGTTGCTCTCTATTTTTTGAAAACACAATTAAAAAAAATCAAAACCAAAACCACATTTCCCTCTTGCATTGAAGCTCAGTGGTGATGAAAAGGAACTAATTAAACCACTTGGTCATTTTGCTGAGACAGGACCAGGCTATCTCTCTTAGAACACAGAAAGGGTACCAGCACAATACCAGCCATGAGATTTACCTCTCTCCTTTACATTTTGCTGCAACCCAGCAACCCAACCATTTATAGCAAAGAGGCTCTGACATAGATCAAAATACATCAGCTCAACCTAATTCCAACAGAAAAAAAATTAAATGCCAGTATTTCAAAGCATCAGTCCTCCAGTCCTCTCTCACTTTTGAAGGCTGACACCTGCTGTGCTAATTCCCAAGGGTGAGAAAATCCCTGTATTGCAGCAAAAGAGAGATTCTTGTATAAGCAAAACCATCAGTTTCAAATTATATTTCCTCTACCAGGTTCTCTGAACTCTTTGTTCAGAAAGTAAAGTACCCAACTAGATTCACTCAGAAATGTGGGAATCTCCCAGGTATTTCCTTTAGTCCTGTGAGATATTTTACTAAACAGGAGTTTATACAGAATCAACACCGTGGAAAAAATTCCTGCTGTTCTCAATCCAGTGACATTGAAGCATTTTATCCTGCAATATAAGAGAGGGTTTCTCTGTGCAAACTACGCACAAACTACCCCAAAATTATTGCATGGGAAGGTATCAAGAAATACAGAGTCACACTGATGAAATATTTGTGAGGATAGCCACAAATCAGTGTGTTCTTTCTTAGCTTTAAAAGTTCCAAAATTAAGAGTTTCATTCTCACCTCTGAGTATAAAGGGGTTTCTAAAACCTGAAGGGGAGAAAAGCATCACACAAATCCGCCACTGGCACCAGGAACAGTTACACTCATTTAGCCATGACTGATCAATCAAGAAGCTCCACAGACATTGCCATGGCAGCCCTGTCAGACAAGAAGTAAGCAGCCAGGTTCATTCCAATTAGTGACCTGTCCCACACTTAGTTTCTTCCTTCCTGTTTTCAAGCACTTCCTTCAGAGAGCACTTGATCTAGAGTATCATTGAGCTAGAACTACAGCAAGCACCTGGTGAGATGCTACAGATGTTATTTTGGATCATCTGGTAAAATAAAATCACAACAAACACTATTAGCTTTGTTAACAGTGAGTCCAAGATTTAATCATATTGCACTCATGTGGGTTGGAATTTTCTAAGTGGAAAAGTGCTTCAAATGAAACACATAGTTTCTGAAAAAAAAAAATAAAATCTGCATTCAAGAAATTCTCATTTCTTTCTTTTAGGGCAATCAAAACAAAACTATCCAATTTCAAGGTAGATTTGAATTCACCTGAACTACTGCAGTGCCTCATGATATTTCAGTTTTCAACTACAACACCACTGACAGATTACACATATCACATGTATTGGCCTGGAAAATATATAAATTAGGATTCTGATAATAATTAGCATGATAGGAAAACACCACTTCACTTCTGCCGGGAATCCTTTTGTTCAAAAATATGTTCACAGATCATGTTTGATTGCCAGAGCCCGACATAATGTATGGGGGGGCGGGGAGGGTGAGGAAGTACACCACAAATAAATAGTGTATTTATGAATTCCAACAATTCTTAGCATATGAAGACAAGAGAGAGAGAACCTCAGTGCGACTTTTATGCCTGACACCTGCAGGCCGACAGCCCACCGCAGCAAACTTGTACCAGTCACTAAAATCAGTTGACTCATTCCCTGTCATAATACCTTTTCCTACTGTTGACGAGATGATACTTCACAGAAACAAAACCATGGATCTTCACATTCCAAATTACCACTGAAAAGTGATGTTTTTCCTCCCTGAGAGACAGGTAGACTTTGTCAATAGCTCTCTTGTGCACAAACTCACCCTCTCAGATTTCTAAGAACACTTTCATATAGCTCTTATAGTTCACTGCAATTGTGATACGATTGTTTTCATTAACTAGAAGAAAATAGCAGTGTCCTGATCTCCTCTCCTAACAGAAGAAAAGACATGATCAACAAAATTATGCTCACTCAAAGGCGGAGTAAAAGAGCGACAACGCCTCACAAATTTGCCACAAATACATTTCTGCAGTTGTTGCATGTTATGTTTATAGATTTACTATGGCCTCCAAGATGATAGCTGTAAACTCTTGTTTTTATGAAAGGACATCTGGATCAGGCACATATCCAGAATTAGTATTCTTCTTGCAGCGGAACTCCAGCGTCTGTTCCATATGCTTCTGTATCTTGTATACTGACTAACTTCCAACAGAACTGGATTATGCAGAGTTTACTGCAGTGCTGTTAGAGGGCTCATCAATACGTTTCTCCACTTAGAATTCAAAAACCTACTCAGCATTATGAAATATAAGCTTTTTCTCCCAAGAAGCCTCTCACTGTGCAGTTCTGTCGCAGCTTTTGCACTGCTCTAGTTACAGAGAGCAGACATCAGTTCTTTGTCTGCGATGGTCTTAAAGAAGGCTTTGTTCCAAAGGTCCTTAATGGAGTCCTAAGGTATGGGAGCATTTTACCATCAATAATCTGCAACTGCTTAAGGGCATTTTTTTCCTTCATAGCATTCTCCCATGTTTTCTGTTTGATGCTTCTAAATGACCTGGAGTAGAGGGCCAATCCCAAGCAGACCCTGATAAATTATCAATGTCTAGATAGAGAATACAATGCTGGGGAGAGGTCTGCCAACAGATCCTCAGAGGACGTAATTTTTGTAATTTCCTTGAAATTTTTTTCTGACCTTATAGGAAAGTCTCATTAGATTTCCCAAACTTCAGATGTTCTCTTCCAAGTATCTCCTTTTAATTTGGCAAATAACCAGAGTATCGCTTGCTTTTTATCTTCTGCTTTCTGGTTTGCCAGAACAATTTCTTTCACACTAAAATTTTGAAGGAGTACACTTTAAAGCTTTATATCAAGAACACCTTTCAATACACGGTAGTTCTACAGTAAAAGATTCTCTGCTGACAGGTAAATGTACTCATGCTCTCCTTTGTCCCACCTTCTCCTTCAGATACTCCCTGCCTAGTAAAGTTACTCCTCAGTTTGTTTTCTGCCTTGCATGTAAAAAAAAAATTGATTTTGACTTTTGAGGACTTCAGGATGTTATCATCCTCTAAGACTTGATGTTGTTTTCCACACAACATTCGTTATTCCACCACATATCTACACTCATCCGACACTCACCAGGCTGTCCTACATGTGGTCTCAAACACTTTGTTCCACGAAGTGTTCGTCAACAAAACTTCTCCCCTTGATCTCACACTCTGTTAGACAAAACTTACAAGTAAGTACTCGTGGGTGTATTGAGGAATTCAAACTGATCACTATCACACCTACATCTTGTCTCTCCTGCTTGAAGACAAATGTTTCATTTACTCTCCTTTTTCTTTCCTTTTTTTTTTCTCCTAGAAAGGCATGATACTGAAGGCATTTTTCAAAGGTATTTTCAGCTCCACTAGGGATTTTGCTTAGCAGTGAATCATAAGTGACATTTACCTTCTCACCCACATAGTGTGTTTGACTTTTCTGGTCACCAGCTTCAAACTTCTCCCAAGAGATTTCTGAACCAGCTCGTCCACTGCTGCATCACTGTCAACCAGAGCTCCCCCCAGCCCCTCCAAGCACACTGTGTTCTGTCCATACACAAGGAAAACGCTATCCTCCATTTGGCTTTTCAATCAGTTTCTCCCACGTGCCACTTTCATGTATTTTTCTTCTATCCAGATCTTTGTCAAATTTATTTCCATTTGCCTCCCCCAAGTGTTTTATGCAGCCTGCCTACTGCATGCTTTATGACTTCCTCCCCTTTTCACTGCAGACTTCTTCGCCCTCTTGACAGACAGTCTTGTGAGTGGAGCTTGTATGTAAACACAACCACTGATTTTTTGCTAGTTCCTTTTTTCCTCCACAAAAGACATGCACTGTACATCCCATACTTTGATTCCTCTCACATCAAAACCTCCTAGTAAGTGTGGGATTATCACTACAACTCCACCTTGGGCTCTACACATAGACAGCCTATCTGCAGCCAAAAGAAAATATGGATGGACATACACACACACACACATACTATCATATCATCCGTGTAGACCAGTCAAAATTGCCAAACTAGCAATTAGCTTCAGATATCTCTAGTAAGACTCCCAACAACCTGTTGCACTCCAGGACCCAAAGGAAGAATGCCACTCATCCTCAAGCTTCCACAGTCACATCACCTCACCCAGTGAAGGGCAAAGATATGTGACAAAGATTCCTGTCAGCTGCAGCTGAGTTTCAATCTTACCATCATCAGGGAAAGCTGAGGTTTGTGGCTGCATTTTCTTTAATCTCCTTCTCCAACACCTTGGTCTTTGAATTACTATTCCATTTCTGGGTTATTATGATTATCACTACAGGAGGAGGAGTAACCTGCTTCATTGAAACCTGCAGGTCTTTCACTGCCTTCCAATGCACATTCAAAAAGCTGATGTTTAAATACCATTTGCTCGTCAGGGCACAGGATGGTTTTGTGGAGTTCACCAGGGCTGCTACTATTATTATTATTATTGTTGTTGTTGTTATTTTGACTCTGCACCTGCTGAGGTAAAAAGGCCTGCAATGGAAGCATTTTCACCTCAATAGGGTGGGTGGAAGGATTACGTAAACAACTTCTCTGTCTGGAAAGAGGGGCCTTGACAGGTCCCATGTTGTCAAATGACAATTGTGACTTCTTGCATTTCAAAAGTCACGCTCAGATGGTTTCATCTGAAACCCTCTGGGTAATAGTAGCCTTTTGAGGTTATGATATCTCTGGATGGAATTCAATAAAAGAAATTCGCTTTCAATTGAAGCCCTGGAACACTGCCAGACAGCACCAACAATGCCGTACGTCTCCAAAGAAAATTGGACTGATCCCCCCCTCCTTTTTTCTCCTCCCCTTTCCATTTCTCTCTCCATCTTTATTTGTGCTTTCAACCTTGTTTGCGGATTCCTTCTTTTTGATATATTTTCTCTCCCAATAAGCTTGGGTTCCTGAAGGTTTTTTTTTAAAAAAAAACCAAACAAACAAACATTTGGGACTGAAAGAGTAGTAGCCAGTAATAGAGAGGCACACACTCACAGTAGCAATGACAAGTCGCTCTCAGTAGCTGACCTTTGCCATATACGTGAAAGGAAAGAGAATAGAACCTCTGCTCTAGGTGAAGGGGGGATATTATTACAACCACCACCTTCCTAGTCCTTGTTGAGAAGGCTGGTTAATGCACTCATTTATTTGTTTAGTTTAAGGCCAAGGGAAGGGAAAAAAGCTCACAAAACCTGCCTCACTGCCAGAGGCAAAAATGTTGGCTTTTTGCTTGGGTTGTCATTCATGATGACTTGAGGTTTTTTTCCCTCCCACCCCCTTTTTCCCTGGGTTTAGGAAGGGCTGCAATTGTCTGTCTTCTCTTGTTTTGGATCATCTAAGCAGATTAACGAGTGTGCTTAGTTGGGAGGCAGAAGATGGAGAAGATGCATGAATCTTGTGAAAGCATTAATTTTCTCCAGTGTTTTCTTCACCAATGACCTACCTCTTGAGTTGTTACTGCTACATGTGCTTTTATTTTGATCAAGTCAAATGGCCATAGGAACTACATACCAAAAAAATAAACCCCTAAAGCCTTGAAAACAGATTATAGATCTTTTTGGCAGCCTGCTGAAGTTCCTTGTGGTTTGCATTTGAGTCATCTTGGGCTGTAAATCCCTTCTTTTGCCTCAGTTCTACAATGATTTACTCTTCGTACATTAGGTTAAGATTTCAAAACCAGTAAAGTAACAGCAATGTTAGAGTTAAAAAAATCTGACCTGCTTCCTCTCACTACAGCGTTATTTGTCCTTTTATCCCTCCAAAGCTCAAAAGCTGCACAGGTTCAGGTCTGGTCAAGTGTCAGCTGAGAAAACAGGCATGGGGTTGGGAAGGGGAAGAGGGTCATTTGTTCTGTACATGGGGCTCTCTTCTGATCAGCCACATCAAAAGAATAGTAGGGGATGCCCAGACATCATCTTTTACAAGAGAGGTCAAACCAAATTCCTGAATCACAGGGATCCTTGGGATCCCCTTGCACTTTCAAGAGAGTTGCCTGATTGTCGGCATCAAAGCCACATCTAGAACACAAGATTCTGAGCTACAAGTTTAAACCCAACTCTCATTTCAGATTACTAAATTTTTAACTGGTTTCCCTAAACTGCTATGTACATAGTATTAAATAGCTGTGATAGGACTCTCTGATCCCGTAAGAGCAGTTGCAGCTATGGTTCCTTGCAAAGACTTCGCTTACACAAATTCAGAGCATCAGCAATAGAATTAAACATACCCAGTCCCAGTTTCCAGCAGAAAAGTCTTTAGGTACTGCAGATGCAAGCAGATGACAGCGCTGGACAAATTTGTTTGCACAAATATTAAATAGGCGTTACATGTGTGTAACACACAAGATTTTCCCCTGAATTTCTCGCAAGCACAAGGAAATTGAACAACTACTCCAAGACCACCAAAGAGCTCAGTGACAGAGTGAGGAACAGAAAGCAGGCCTTCTCACTTCCCCTCTCACACCCAGTTCTGAAAATACATCACCTCCTTAGAGTGCAGGCTGGGTGTAAGAGACCATCCCAGGGGCCAAGGTATTAACCAGGTACGGAAATATTTAGGTTCATTTACTGGATCTCATCAATCAATATTAAAATAATAATCAATACTAGAAAATGGTAAAAAAGAAAAAAAAAGCAGCAAGTTTAAAATCACTGCAGAATTACTTCCCCAGACTGTTCAGTATTTGAAAGGTTTTAACTTTGTCATGAAGTAGTAATTCAGAGCTGTCCAGGCAAACTGGTTCATGAATAACTCATCAACATTCTTCCTGTTATTTACCCTCCTCCACTTGAATTTTTTTTTTCAAAGAAAAAAAACCTAAGTAACATGTTTATTTGTAACAGCCTTAAACATGCAAGACAACAGACTTGGGCTTTTGAAGCAATTCAGACATCTGCAGTCTAATAATCTACTTTTTCCTGTAGCAATAATAGAAAAATACTCCTTGCAGTGTACAACAGAAGGTCTAATCTGCAAAAATTACAGACATTCTTCACTTTATTCTTGAAAAAGAACCTTGGTCTACAGAAAAGATCAGAATTATCCGTTACTTCCTGTTTTTGAAACTGTTGAGCAAAAACCAGAATCCTGGCCTGGCTCACACAGATAAACACACCAGCTTCACAGATAATAAAATTTAGTTAGTGCTAGTGTATGTACATACACTGGAAATTCCTGTATGTAGGCATAGGATAAATAGTGAAGTTTGGCATCAAGCAATGAATAGGTGCAGTTCTACTTACCAAGATGAGCATATTCTCTTCTCTTCTCTTGGCAGCATGGATTTTATTTGATTTGTTAATCACAGTATGTTACTAACAGCTCTAACTTCAATACTGCTGTGTGAGGATCCTTTCCTCCATTTTTAATTTTAGCCCAGCTTTTTCTAATTGACAATCCAGAGTGTACTATAAAACAAAATAAACACATACTTATTTATGTCAAATAGCATCCACATTGCTAACAATTAAAATCAAAATACCCTGTGAGGTTATAAACAAAGACCTTGTAACCAGACCAAGAATGTCATTTTCATGTTCTTCTTCCTTTCATAATTCAGGTTGTTAACAAACAAGTTGGTTTTATAGCTGGGAAGAATATAAAGCTTTTCTTGGAATGTATAACTTGTACTTTATTCCCATGGACAAAAACAAATCCTTTAGGAAAACTGAGCTATGAGTTCTAAGTTGTTCAAAAGCAGAGGGGTCCAGAAGAAAATAATTTTCCTCTATCAAAGAGTCCATACTCTCCCAGAATCCTGAATAGTAGTGACATTTAGTTATAACATACAATACTAATTCAAAAATTAAAGGATCTGGGAATTTTGCAGTGAACAAAACTTAATGGGATGCCAAGCTGGGTGTTCTAGCTGTGGTCATAAGTCATTTCATGAGAAGAATTCAGATCCATCCCCCTGACGTCATGATTTTCTCTTAGGCTATTTTGTTCTAACAGACTGGATTATCACTTGGTGTTCCACTAAGTTCTCTCATTCTTTTAAGATGGTCACTGCAGCATAGCACTAAGACAGTAATTTATTATTTTAAACTAATGCAGAGAGTGCCCCAGGTGACCAATATTGGCACCAAAATAACTGGTCTGACTCCCATCAGCCTGAGGCGTGGGTGTTCCTGGGACTATTTCCAAGCCAGACCTCCTTCTCACAGTGTGAACATCAGGGCTGACACTGTTCCAAAGTCTAACCTGAAAAGGAGTTTTTAAAGCCCTATAATTATGCTTGTTCAGCCTTGCAAAGTCATTGTGAAAATTAACCAGGATAGGCAGAAAGTCTGCTCATATGACATTCACAGTAAAGAGTAGTGTTAATAAAAGGCTAGATGAGGAAAGGAAGATGCATACCCCTCAAAAAAACCCTCAAAACAGCATCCAAAATCCCAAACAAAGCTGCCCATGCATCATAGGTATGTAAGACTTCTGTGAGAACGTTCATTTTCCCTTCAGATTTTGACATGAGCATGATATGCCTTTAATTTTCACTTCTTGAGATGTGCTTAAATCAGCCTCCTTTTCTGCCCATGAAAACACTGCTGCCCCAGCAATACTGAATTCAAGAATAAACTGCATTTGAGTTTTCATTCCCAAACTACAAAGCTTACCATCTACTGGGAAGATATTGCAAGACAGCAAATGCCTGCAAAGAACATTCAAGAAGTGAAAAAAAAGGCGGTGAAAAAAAAATCATGTTTTCCAGACAAAAAATACTCTAAACCCCAGAAATTTTTGTTTTGTTCTCAAAAGACAATATGGAAAGAAATACTGCAAAATAAAATCTATCCTATTTGATGCACTAATACTACAATGAAGAGTTTTAATCCCTCTTCTGTGAGGACACATTATCATCTCCAAGGCAAAAGCTACCCAGCTAACAGCTCACATGAATCACTCAGACACTGGTGAAAGTACTCATCGCTTCCACCACCATCTTCTGCTTCTGAGAACAAATCTCTCCACAGCCTGGAGTCCTCTGGGGGCCAGAAGAATCAAATTACAAGTCAGAAATTCTAATAATAAGAAGAAAGAAGTTCAGCAACTTTCATTGCTGATGATGCTCCAAAATCCCTTGGCACTTTTTAGCCTCTCTCCCATGTGATGATTCATCTCACCACCCATACAAAACTCTATCTTCATTTTTAAACTCGTTAATCAGCCCTCACACTAAAAGATAGGAGAGAGTTTCCCATACAAAAAGTCTCTTCTGTAATAATATTTTCTTCCAAAAAGAGTTTTCATGTTGTTGAAGGCAGCAAGCACGCAGGCAAAACCAAACAGGTACAACCCACCAGGATTAAATCCCAGTGAATTAGAAAACACAAACCCAAGAAGCTAACAGCAACATTGGCTTCATATGCTACAGCCACTCGACCACTGACCTCCCAGCCCTGATTCTCTAGGATGATCAGGCTACAAGTGACCTTCAAAATACCAGGCTGAAAACTCAAACTTCTCAACACAGTGGTCGCTAAAGGCTTAAAAGATGTTCCTTATGTCACTAAATTTCCCATTATGCCTCATACGGCCAACCCACCAGCCCTTCCCCAACAAGGCTGATGACCTCAACCATTTCTCCTACTTCTCATCTCTGTTACTACATCAACCATGTTTCTCTGATTCACTAAATCATTAAAAAGAAGTAAACAGAAATTCACTCAGAACTGTGCAAGCAACTAGAAGGACTTGATCCCATTCTTGGGATGGTCACCTGCTCTGCTCTCTGTCCACTGGTTAAAGAATTCAAAACCAGAGGAGATGAGAGTTGCTGCCCTGACAAGCTCCCAGCCTACCCTATACACAAAGAACAGCTTTTACTTGTCTTGTTTATTGAGGGTGTGTTGGGCCATCGCAGCGGAACTAAGCAGGAAAACTGCTTTCCAACACTGCTGGGTTTTGTTTTGTTTTCCTCTTTCTTCCCCCATCTCCCGCCCACCTCAAAACCTGAACCACAGGTGTGGTGCATCTGGAAGGGTAACTGTGGTTTGTAGTTCATGTGGATCACTTCAAACCAGGGCTCACGTAGGTGTGTGAGGGGAAAGGAGGAGGAAAGCTTGAGGAAGGAAAATAAAAAATGAAAAATAAAAAAAAAATAAAAAAAAATTAAAAATCACATGGATTAGAAATGTAAGCTGCAGATGAAAGGTTATCCTTCCCTATTTGTTAGTGTATTCCTTCAAGGGACCCTGGCTTTCAGCTCTAGTTTTTGGCCGGGAAACTCCCCAAGCTAATTTTAGTGAACTCATAAAACAGGACCCTAGGGATGATACAATACTCTGTGCAACCTCTAAAAAGCATGAAGCACTAACAAAAAATGACAAATGAAAGGAAATTCCACCTAAACTGTCTACTTGTGAACAAAAATTCCCACTTAGAGATTAAGCAATATCCCAAGTGGACCTGAGTTCTGGGCAAACATTGTGACAAAGACATCCTTTTCTTCTTGATTTTACTTTACTTGTTTTTTTTAATCAGATTCCTTTATAACAGAAGTTGGGTCAAGAAAGGGATCTGTATTTAATTTCACTGAGGTAGCTTGTTGGTCTCAATTCAGATACAAACTGAAAAGGATTAGTTGGATTCAAACTCATTTATTGTTTGCTTTACAATAAACCAAGTTTGAAAGAGAGCCCTGAAACTCTCCAAGATAACTCTTGTAATATCTCTGCTTCAAAAAGAAGTCCTCAAAATGACCTTTAAAAGCATAGCTCTTTTTACAAGCAAACCCAGCCATAAATACTGCACTAGAACCAAGAACCAAAAGCAGAGATATCTTGAGCTTTTCCCATGAATCTTTTCAGAGCAGAATGCAGGCAGAGTCTGCCACATTTCCCTGGGATGTGCTGGGGGAGCTGTGAGAGGAAAGAGGTTCAGAGAGCCATTGGATTAGTGCTCTGCTTTCTCAGTTCAAACCAAATAAGCCAGAAAAAGCTTGCCTTCCTATCCTCTCCGCCACATTATATTAAAACCAATAACAGATTACTCCTGCCCACAAACTTGAGATTGCCTGCACCTTGTCTGGTTTTCCCTCTATCTACAACAAAAGAGAAAAAATCTAAAGTGGCAGCCCACATAGCTGAGGGATCATCAAGAGTTATGTGATGTTGGGGATGGATAACCACAGACGTTCTCCTAAATGCCGGGGCAAGGAATGGCAAGGAAGGCTGGGTATAGTTTGGCAAAAAAACCCCATCAAAATGGCACAAATCTACCCAGAGCAGACCCACTGCTGCAGTGGCATCAACATTGCTCTGGAGATCTGGACAACCCGCAGCTGTACTCTGGGAAAAACCGAACAGAAGCAGCAGCTGTGCCCTGCATGGATTTGCTATATTCACTGGCACATGCTGCCCTGTCAAAAGTCATGGGGCCTGATCCCTGCCAGACCTGTAGGGAAATGTGGATGTATCAGGACTCTCCACCCAAGGGCCTGCAGTGCATTCTGCAGAGTTTCCTGCTCTTCCTTCTGAGTGTTTCCAGGATGACAGCCAGCACAGAGACCCTCTGTGTTACAGCATCATGCTGTGCCTCCTGTGTTAGGCATGACTACTGTGGTTCTGGGGAAGCTCATGCAGCAAGAGTCACTTTGCAGCTGTTCCAAACCACTGGGAAGGATTTTACCTTTTCTGACCTGCCACCTGTACAGAGACGGTATAAGCACTTAGATACACCTTCAACAGGAAAGGAAGGGCAGTATTTTCTGGAGAATGGCTCCTTATTAGGTACCTCAGCAGAAGGGCAAAACTTCCACAACCTTCAGCATCCAAGCATTTTAGCTGGTGACGTTTTTTTTGAGCAAGAAAGTCTTTGGCCTTTGCCTGCTTGAAAAATACCACTGCAAATGACACACAGCAAACATACAGAGCCAACAATTCCATGGAAACTGATGCCTGCTGAACACAGATGAAATCCAGCTGCCTCTATCCTGTATGGTACCACCAGCCTCTCTTTTCATCCTGACCAAGCAGTCCTCCTTTAGCCATAGGATGCATAAGGTGTGAAGGATGCCCTTCTTTCCAAGCCTTTCTGTGTATGCTTGGCCAAACCATAAGCGGATTTATTTAAAAAAGAGCAAATGGAAGCTATGCATCATCTGCAGCTCTCACAGGCTAACAGCCAAATGACTCTGTTTACTGTAACCTCTACAGCCAGAGAAGTTTCTTTTGTTCTTAAAATAGCATCGGTCACTGCGGAATGGAGACACTAGGAAATTGAAGACTATATATACACATACATTTTGTCACAAATCCTGGGGCTTGTACATAGTATTCGATTTAATTTTAGTTTTAAATTATTTGCATATTACAGTCCTGCAGCTTCTGCAGATCAATGAATATATCAATATTAGGTGTTAAATAAGAATATTAAAAGGCTCCTCTAATGCATAATTTACTTCATGGCAAACAATCCCTTCCTCTCAGATGATTACTATTGCAAATTTGGAACCTTATCTGAAAGGGTTTCCCTAATGCATTTCCTAGAAATTAAATTATTCATAATAATATGATTTACATTATGATTTTTTAATTCAAGTTGAGTAGCACTGTGGGAATGTGCTATTTTCTTAACTGAGGGAGTATAAAAACTTGAGGGGAACATGGCAAGCCCTGAGTTAGAATGTATTTATTTTGAGTGTGTTACTTGTATCTCAGTAACTGCGTCAAATTCCCAGCCCAAGATCTCATGGGCCAGGAACTCTGCAAAGTGATCGCAAGGAAAATGTCCCTGCCACAAAACAGGTTGCAAAACAAACACATGATGGAAAACAGTGAGGCAAGACCCTGAGTATCATTATCCCACCTTGAAAAGTAGGGGATGCAAACTTGTGAAAGTTAAGCCAAGGGCTTTGACTTAACAGCAAGAAAACAGAACCGGACTCTATTAAATGTATCATAAGATGTGACCACTGCTTACAAAGGGAATATTTCCTCTATGAAAGGTCTCATTAATCTAGTGGAAAAGGCATGGCAAGATCTAGTGGCCAGGAGCCAAAGCCAGGCAAGTTCAGAGACATGAAGGGTGACCATTTCTAAAAAGGGAAAGTAGGCCGTTAGAGTTCTGACACTGGCACATAGGGACACAGTGACTTCTCCAGCTCCTGGAGGCACTGAAATAGAGCTGAATGGCTGCCTAAAAAGGTATCTAAAAAGGTCTGCCTAAAATGCTGTAACCCAGAAGTCACAGACCTCATACAGGAATCACTACTTATATTGCATAGTCTGTGGTCCTATTCAGTGTCAGTCTCTTCTGACTTTGAGTCTTGAGAAAGCTCCCAAATTCCAACCTTTTATCTCTGCTGCTTCCTCTCAGATCACATAACCATGGAAAACGCACCAGAAGCAGCACAACAGAAAGGTATCATCAACAGCTGCTAGTGCGAAACCACACGGTGGAAAAGGAAGCAGGGAGTGACGAAGAATGCAAGGGTCTATCTGTCAAAAATATCATCCAATAGAACTTGACATTTCTAATATTGACAGCAGCTGGCAAAAGAAAACACATGTACCCCACGCTCCCTTTCTATCAGCTCAGAAGGAAAGATCTGCCTATGTCATTCCCTGAATTTATGTTGTAAAGAAGGTGAGGGTCAACGATACCACCACATTTGAGGACCAGCACAGCACAGGCCTTGGGAATCCATTACTGAGGTACAAACTAGGAATTAGCAGACGCAATCCATACACATGCAATCCATTCCTTATGCAGAAAAGGGGAAACCCCTCAACAAGTCCCAAGACAAAGCTGTCTTGCTGAGGCAGTTTAATAAGTAGAACAATCTCTAAGTCCAAAGGAAAAATCCTGGCTTCAAGAAATTCAGCAAATGAGCACAGTTTCCCCTTCAAATTCTACTCCCAGCTGAGCCACCAACCTGCTGGGTGACCTTGAGAAGCCCTTCACTTTCCCAGGACTCTCCATCAGCCTCTGCGTACCTTGGGGGGCCTTGTGTGACTCTTGCCTCACATATGTGCCATGCCTAGAATAGCAGGGCGAGAGGCCCCTGGCATTTCCATGGTACAAATGCTATTACTGGTACCATTCACAGACCAATCCTACTCCGGCAGTGACTGTGTGCCTGGCTGTCACCTCACTGGGCTGCACGAGCCCAGCTTTTGGGAACAAAAGTCACAGCAGGGCCATACCAGGAAGGACTGCTCACATGCTGGTGTCGGGTGTTGTTCTCCTCTTTGCACCAAACATGGAACAACGTTGCATCCCATATGCTCTTCCATAACGCCACCGAAATCACAAGACTCACCTTCATTACAAGAATTATCTTCACAGAGCTTGGCCTCAAAATTCACCAGTCTCCTGTCCTATACCTGGCCCTTTTTTTTTGAAGTGGCTGTGTTGACACTAAGGGAAGGAGGAAAAAAAGTAATGTTCCAAAAAGCAGGAAATCAGTGCTGGAGATTGATTTGAGATCCAGCTGCACATTCTATTATGGGACAAGACAAAGCTTAAATATTGCCATTGCAATAATCTGACCAGCTCAAAGAAAGTTAAAAAGGACAAGTTTGGGGGTTTAGTGATGGGGTTTTGGTTGGTTTGGTTTGAGGGTTGTTTGGTTCATTGGTTTGTTGGGGATTTTTGTTTGGTTGGTTGGTTTTTTATTTTGTTTCAGTTTTGGAGGTTTTTTTGTTTGTTTGTTTTGGGGTGATTTGTTTTGTTTTGTTGAGTTGTTTTTTGGGGTTTTTTTTCAAATGCCTGTCTTATAACCGATTTTATGGTCAGAGAAAAATTACCTGCAAATGGGTTTATGATCTGCCATTCATGCAGCCCACAAAAAAAAAAAAAGAAATAGTATGTGGTTTCTTTCAATGCAAGGTTTTGGTCAGAGCTAGTCTTAAAATATTGAGAGCTGACTTTCCACTCCAGTGCCTTGCAGCTCGGTTCTAAATAATGGCCACGAAACAGGAACAGGCAGAGAAGAAACAAGTTTTAATTAGCTGTACAGTGAGGGTCTTTGTCCCACAGATAGATTTGATTATATCACTGATAACCTTCACAGGGCTTGTTATCATATTACACTATGCCATTCTTCTGAGCTGAAGAAATTTTCCACACACCCCAAGCAGACAACAGTGAAAGAATAATGTCACAAGTCCCTTCCAGACATTTTGGTGGGATTCTTCTGTTTGACTGGGTTCACTAAACTGGGATGGAGCCAGGGGAGCTCAGTGGTGGCACTGCAAAGCAGTGAGTGATATCAACACAGATCTCTGCCAACTGTGTGTTTACAGGGCTTCTCTGTAAACCTGTTTATGCAGTTGTATGTGGTACATGGAGTACTTTGCGTTAGCTCCTGAGAACAGGATCTGGTAGCTACAGACCAATGCACTCTGCGTAAACTCAGACAAGAAATACCAGCACCGATATTACCTCACATGCTGTGACCTTCAGGCATCACCCACAATTACTTTACATACCCCAAGCTGTCCCAGAATTGGGCAAAAAAGCCTCAGAAATAGAGCAAGATGCTTTGTCTGTGACTTCAGTCCTTCCACTGCAATGCTGTGCACCTGGGAGTACTACACCCAGTATTTAGCTTCATCCCCCCTTGCTCGTGGCCTGCATATAGCACCAGGCAAGGAGAAAATCAGAATCTCTGTTCTACAGCAGTGTTTGGAGCAGAAAGGGTTGGAATCCAGCAGAAGGCTTTTTGCATGAAGGTAAGTGATCCTTCAAATAAGCACAGGCAACTTAAGTCGTTCGTTCCCAGTTATTGCACCAGCCAAGAGCGAAGCCTTCCTGCTGCGCTCGGATAAGTAGCTATAATTTAGTAGGGCTCAGACAGCAGTCGTTAACAGGAGGATTTCTTCTCCCCTTCCAAAGCGGGGAAACCAGAAACCCCTTCATAAGAGTCTTCCTATAGGATCCAGGAGATCTGACCCTCGTAGCCCGTGCACAGCTTACACTGCAGGTGTAACTCCACTGGGGAATTAGCTCTAGCTCACAGCAGGACAGTTGAGAGCAGAATCGTGCCTTGCCGTCTCATCCTTTCACTGCTGCTGGGGTAGATGGAGCCTTCAGTGTGCTTGCAAGGAGTCTGGATCTACCAGTCATGTCTTACCTGCTGTAAAACTGATCGGTGGCAGGCTGCAAAACTGGTGTGTTTGCTGAAGAGCGGAGAATGAGCTCATATATGACAATTAACCAAAAGACTCAATAATAATATAAACATATCCTGAAGCAGATCTGAGTCACATTTTGTATATACCTGTGGCTTCACCACTCCACTGGCCTTGTGACATCCCTGGGGGAAGAAGAAACCAACAGCCAGTAACATCCCTGAACAAAGCACAAATTGCCTGCACTACCAGGTGTGTATTCCTGAGTGGGACTCAGGGAAAAAAGGTTTTCTGTTCTGTTCTGTTCCCTGTATGTCTAAATGTGACCATACAAAGCAAGGAATAAAAAAATTACACTGTTTTACTTCAGACATTTCACTTCAAAGTCTGTCCAGAGTTCTGGCTGCTTTTTTTCCTCATGGCAACACATCATTGCCCTTCCTCACGCACCCTACACAAGGCCAGATTATAGCTGATTCACATACCTTGGCAGGAAGGTCGGGTAGGATTTTCCTCTCCTTGTCTCACCTCCTTGCTGGGGCCACCCATTTCTGCATGTTTCCCACCCAAGATTTTCCAAATGCCCTTTTGTTGGAATTCAGTGGGGCACAAGCTGGCACAAGGAGGGCCAAGAGCTTCTGAATCAGTGTGGGTAGCACATGTTCCTGTCATGTAAGATGCAGCCAGGACACTTAGTCTGAGGACAAGAACATCATGCTCCTGTCTGCCAGACCTACTCTTTCTCAGAGAGCACAAGGCCACAGCACCTCTAATGGATGCCTGCTGGGCACACACACACTCCTTTCTGAACCCTGCCATTGTAGATAGTACAGGGTGGTCTAACCTCAGCAGCTGTGGGGGATGGATTTGAGTTTATAATTTCCCCTCCTGCCTTCCTCGCCATGGGTTGCATCCTGCCTCTCCCTCCCCAGCAGTGGCCAGCCATCTCCCTCCCCCACCACCGCAAGAATTGCCTCAAGGCCTTCCACACGCCACCAGAAACGAGGCACTGCCACCGACTGTGACACGATGGAGCCCACAATGCTGGGTAAAATCCCCTGGACATCTGCCTCTCGGTAGCAACTTATCCCCCCATCTGCCTCCAAAATACACCCCCCCCCCACCTCCTGCCAACAGCAGCAGTTCTTTGCCTTTGTGCTGGGGGACAGGCTCAGCTGCCGGAGTGTGCGGTCGTAGCTCGAAACAGCTGTTCCCCATCTCCTCCAGCGAAGAGGCTGGTGGGCTGGACGGATCAGAGCACAAGCCTGGAGCTGGCCTGCAGGCCACCAGTTGGACCACACGGAGCACTTGCAGCGGTTGCGGTAAGGCAGCTCCCACCTCCAGCGGCACCAAGGCAATGCAAGGCTCGCCCCTTCGACTTGGGGGCTTGTAACCATGTCCTCACATCTGTAACACACATACAACGTCTAGTCAGCCTTTATAAATTAAGCTTTTATTGCAGAGTTCTGTTTATGAAGCTATTCCGAATTGTGATCTTTTTTTCTTTTTTCCTAGGAAGAGGTTTTAAAGTTTTGCCTTTTCACACAGTGAAGAAAGGAATTATTTTCCCCTCTCTCCCTTCTTCCTGCCACTGCCTTTCTATTAACTCTTCTGCACAGCTCTGTCTGTCTGTTTGCATTAATTATTCCCTCAATCTCTCTCTCGCTCTCTTCCTGAAGAATTAAAAAAGTATTCTGGAGAAAACCATGGATTTGAGCAGAAGTCAGCAGTAAAGCACAAGCCTGGCATCATTCAGCTCTTTAAGGATCAGTTTGAAGCTGTCTGCCTAAGACTTATTTTAACTCCTTAGAGCAGTCTTACTGAAGGCAAGACCAAATATTCATTTTCAACCCAGTTTTGTGCGTATTTCTTACTTTTTTTTTTTAAACCAGAAATTACTGCAATGAAAAAGCAAAGCAATTACAGCAAATAATTAACCACTCGGGATTTAATATACTACCTCTCTGCAAATGTTTCTCTCATATCAAGGCCTTTGGCACATTGAGAAGTGTGGCAAATCAAGTAGCAAAATCAGTTTGGAAACTGCAAGGCAGGGGAGGAGAATTGAGTTGAGATGTAAATTCCATCTTCAAACTGAGGAACACCTTCTCTCAGCCTTATTACATTGCCTAGCACATTTTAATATCTAAAACACCCTAAAAGGCATAATTTTGCAACATCATCTGTTGAGTAGATCTTTGGGTACTAACAAAAACATTGTAAGATATCTTCAGGGAGTCTAACTTTGCCAGTAAAAGTTGTTGCATGCTTTAGCCATTTTCACATACTGCATTTGTTCACATCCTGAAAAAGCTTTTCACTCCAATACCAGAATTATTACCATCACAAGAAATGTTTTGCTGAAAAAATAGGCAGAACCACCAGTTGAATACTACACCTTGAGCTGAAGTGTGAGCCCTCACAGGAAAATTTATCAGGAATTTTCAGACTTTAAGCAAGGTGATATTCTGAAACTCTTTCCAGCTTTAACCCACTTCCTTTCTTGCAGAATAGTTCATCTTCCAATATATTTTTTGTTAAAGTAAGAAGACTGAGTGCTTTAAAACTACTCCTTAACTATATAAAGAAGTTTTTAGGACCTCTTCCTCTCCTTTTTTGCCTCAGTTTCAGTAGTTTTGCTGTTACTTGCATTGCTGATTGAGCCTTTTTAAGCAGCACTTCGACCACACATTTGGCTCTTAACTTCATCTCTCCCCACATCAGAACACACTGCTTTGGCCCTCAAAAACAATTTGCTAGAAACTAAAATGACTTAAAAATACATATGGCTATGAAGCATCAGATTAATACTGAAGTACAGGAAATCAGTATGTTATATTTTAATGAGTTGGCAGGTGGTTCATAATCATGATAAATTTCATACTCTAGTTGACACATTTTTAAATGTTAATGTCCTCTAGAGGAATGAACAGTGTTGTAATGACTGGAATAATGGCTTCTAAGGTGAGCATTTGGCATATTATGGTTTCAAGCCCTGGCACTCAACCTACATAGGTGTTAGGCTATGCACTCCACAAAAAGGAAATAATTATGATCATATAATGAAAAAAGAAGCGGTTTACAGAAAAGGGGATGTGAAGAGGATCTGAATCATGGACAGAACAACCTCCTTCATCAGTGTGAGACAATAGTTAATCAAGTACTGTACATGACACAGCAGACAAGCACTCGTAGGCATCCCAAAGAGCCACAGTGTTCTGGATAATCACAGCAAGTTTCTTGGTGGTTTTAAGGTTTCGGCAGAAGTAAAACTACAGTATCCTGCTTCCTTCCTTCCCACCCTTTCCCTCCCACGCTCCCCCTGACCTGGTTTGCTCAGGGAAAGGAACGGAGGCAGGTTGCACAGAAGGAACAATAAGAAAGAGGAAAGTTGTGCTGTGCATTCAGTGCCATGGCGGCCAGTAACCAGTGCAAGACAGGTATCCACCAAGAAGCAGCAGGACAATTTTAAGAGTTGCCATTTTAGACCTTTAACAAAGGATCTCTATTTCTTTTACTTGTGAATCATGGGTTTCTTACAGGCAAGTGCTGTAACTCCACACTTTCCTCTTCCCCTCATGCTCCCACGTTCTCTGCCCACAAACACACACACACACAAATACAGCCTAATCACAGCTCCTGCAGAACCAGCATCCTTTCCTAGACTTCTTTTCTGTGGGTATGTACCGTTCCCTTCCAAGTGCTTTCTCACCTGTTCCCATGCACAGCCACGCAGTAGCATCCTCCTCTAACAAGCTACTTGTCATCCCAAGTGGAATTAACCCCGTTTGCATCTACCGATGATCCCATGCTCATGGATATATCCTGCTGCCCTCTTAACAATGACTTGTGTTTCAATGTCAAGGATACCACAACAATTTATGCCTTCCCAAGACAGGCAGAATCATCTGTTGAACACCAGTCACGGCCTTATTTGCTCAACTATTGCATAATTCTACCTTTGCCCCCATAACATTGCTTTAAAAGTGTCCTCTGTCAAGAGCCACTCTGCAATCAACATTGCTGCCCATGTGTTATTAATTAAGTAATTTTACAAAATTAGAAATACAAATCACATTGTTTTCAACCAAAATAACGATCTACCAATTATTCTGCCAACAAAAATGACTCGTAGCTTTTGGCAGGTCTTTTCCCTTTGGCCATTGTTTTCTTAGTTATTAACAAGGTTACAGTTGGTTCTTTTGATTAAAAAACTTTTTGGCCAGAATCACTGCTATGGGAAAACAAAACCTGAAATTCAATATGCTTCTAGAATTCTTTTGAAATTTGATCTCAGCACCAATGATGGAGGAAGGTGAGGGGGCACAGGGGACATATTTTGTAACTTTTTCATTTTTATTCCAGCCTAAGATTCTTAAA
The DNA here is from genome assembly GCA_013396775.1 of Cephalopterus ornatus. Taxonomy (NCBI): domain Eukaryota; kingdom Metazoa; phylum Chordata; class Aves; order Passeriformes; family Cotingidae; genus Cephalopterus; species Cephalopterus ornatus. The sequence continues at coordinate 23,290 of VZRE01002018.1, forward strand.
GAATAGGCAAATAGGACTTGAAAGCCAAAAAAAAAAAGAGGTTTTTTTTTCACTTGTCTCCCTGTAAGGTAAAGGAAGACCTGTGCTCTAGCTTGTTCCTTCGAAAGAGGATATTAAAGCAAGATTTGTGAGAGTCAACATCATACAGAGGGACATAAATGTGCAGTAGCAGAAATAAGCAAAAGCATAAAGAGCATTTCCAGGTTTCTCTATGAACTGGCTTGTTCCAGGTACCTCAGATTGGATGTTTAAGCAAGTGTGTTAGGCACTTCAGGCTTGGAAGATTTTAAGGCTTGGGCATAATTGACTATACAATTCAGAACATGGTGCACAAGGGTATCAGCCCAACCCTTCTCCATTGTTCTGCTTCACTGCTCCATCAGAGAGAGAAAGTATAGATAACAATCCAAACAGTAACCATGTGAAAACATAATTTTCAAGAAATAATAGCCTAAATCTTTAACAGAACAAACTGAAGAGGGTTGGATATTTTTTTTTTTTTACCTTTTGCATCTCTCCAGTATTTACAGTCAGTGATTTACCCCAACTAAACATCTGGCACTGAAAAGGAACATGCCACTGTTTGTTGAAATTAGGGCTCTGGCAAACGGCACATTGCTGTATGCAAGTTACTTCAGCAGCTTTTTTATCTCAACCTTTGCAGTATCCCAGTAATAGTCCTGGTACAGCTACTCTTGGCCACCTGGGAATTTTTCCTATTCCCAGCTAGAATAAATGCCATCTCTTCTGCTCTGACATGGTGCAAAGGCCTGGGAGTGAACTAAAACATTTCTTACTCAGGAAACACTTCTCTACAGCCAGTTCGTTCCATTCTTGGGAGCAGGGGGAGGGAGAAGGAACAAGAATAAAAAAAAAAAAAATAAAAAAAATCAAGCACTCCAAAATTAACCCTTCAAAGGAGGACACTGAAAAGCCAGTGTTGAATGTTTCCATTTTGACTGCAGAGACAGCAAGGCTAAATTAAGTTGTGGAATAGTCTTGCTTGACCTTAGAAGAGAAAGATCATGCATTTCAAGCCTTAGTAAGATTTATGCAATGCTGCACCAGTGACACTCACAGAATGTGCATTATGCTTGGCAACAGGCCCGCAATCCAGCCACTTACTCCATCATGTATTATAACACAGAAACAGTCACACCTGCAAAGCCTATGACAAATGACATTTCATTAACTTTGAAGATTGCTGGATCATTTTCCCAGGTTACATGTGAGCCAGGCCATAATAGTCCTTTCAACAGTCTATCATGAAAAGAAAGTCACTATAATGTCCCAAATATTTCAGGGAGTAAATACTTCTCAATTTGTTAATGATAAAGTTCTATGTCAATTAGATGTAATGGGATAAAAGCCTATCATTAGAGATCCTGGGCCACACAAATTTAGAATGGTATTTCCCGTTGCTCGTTGTGTCATTTCCCCACCACTCTTTCTCTCTTGTATTTATTTAATTTTTTACTGTTTCAAGTGACTAGCAGAGTGGTCCAGCACATTTCACACAATCTGCTTTCATGTCAAACAATCTTTCCAGGTATTTTATTTCAGTCCCTTGATGATTGCATGGGATCAACAAATCAAACTGTGAGGTTTTGCAAACAGGAAAATGTCAACAGAAGAACGTAGGATATAACACCTCAGGTGCTTTTTTTCCAAACAGGATTCTTTTCTCCCCAATCTCCCTTAGCTTAGTTACAACCAAACCCCATTTGAATCGTGCTTATTACAGATGTGTGAGGACACCAGTTTGGGGTGCTGGTAGAGAAGGGCTTTCAAAACAGCTCTTTGTGGAACACACGTCAGTGTTTTGCTCACTGTGACTTCGGCTGCCCTGAGTAATAGCACTTCTCACTGCTCTTGTGGAAGGAGAGGTGAGCCTTACTCATCTGTATAAAACTAAGCACATCTTTAGCAGCTCTGTTACACCAGGGCTCAAAACTCTGAACAAGACTTGTGAAACTTAATACAGCTTATTCCGAGGCCCGCAATTGTATCCCACAAGTGTGCAAGGTTCTGCAGGCAGCAGATCCTTGGTGAAATTCAGCTCCTGAGGGCATTAACTGCACACCAGCGACCTCACAAAAAATCTAGGGAGCAAGACAGCATTCACCCCAGTCATGTACTTACTTCTCCAGGCTGTTTTGGAGGACCTGAGGAACACATGGTGAAAGTCGTAAGGTATTCCTGGTTGGAGAGAGAAACACTTATAATAAGCAGGCAGGGCCTTCTTTTGCCTGGGCAGAGGCAGAGCCTGCCTAGAGCAAGAGCTGAGAGTCTGGCTCTTAAATTGGACACACTAGTCAGTCCATCCATCAATCTCCGCTCAAGCTCATCCTGAAGAAGTTATCAGGTACACCACAGCCCTTCACGGTTAAACTGTCCCCTCTGAACAATATTAGGATGCACACCATATCAGAGCTTATACAGGACACCGTCAGAAAACACCTGTGGATCCTCCTTCAGAATGAAGGCTGGCCCTCTATGCCATCTCATTACACATTTAGATATCAGAGCCTTCCTCTTGCTCTGGGCCTTGATCAGCCACAGAGGAATTCAATCAGGATTAAGCTGCGTGAACTGCGAAGTCCTAGAGCTGCCAGGTCTCTGTCGGTGTTTCTCGGCTTCTCAAGGAATCATGCTGGCAACATTCATAAGTGTGATGAAAATCTATTGGCATCTCGAACACAAGAACCAACCAAAATTTTAATATTCCCTAACTGCAACCTCTGCGGCCAACCAAGGACATATTTCTCCTGTGAGCACTTTAATTGTGAAGGAGCAAATGAATTTGACAAAATGTAAACCACCCACGCAGAGAAACAAAGAAGTGCAGGTGATAATGTGGCAACATCATGTTGCTGTTCCCCAAGGAAAGCAAACTCCATGGGTAAAAGCACAGCTTTGCTATTGTAAACACACCCACACCTAAGACTCATACTGCCTACACTGCTGTGTGAGCTGGAAGTTACATCTCACAGCGTTTGGAAAAAATATCTGAAAGCAGCCTGTCATGTACAGATGGCCCATAAAAATTAGTCCTAAGTATTGTGCTAATTTACTTAAAACAGGCTGTACTATTTTGGATTGGCTCAGAGGGTTGGGAATCAAACACCACCGCAATGATCTAAACTAGGTATTGATTGATTTATGTCAACATCCTTTTACCTTAAAACATACTATGGCAGACTTCATCCATTAATTTTGCTCTGTTTAGGAGTTTAAGATTGTGTGTCTGTATTACTATTGTATTTCAGCTACATACCCTATAGTAAATAATCTTAATGATCAAATGACAGGCTTCATATCTCTCTGAGCAGAGTTCATCTGATTTATTAAAGTGACACCAGACATTTACTCAAGGAGTAAACAGAGCTGACATTATAGGATGATCTCTGAGGGGAACGCTCCAGGGTAAATACTGAGGAAAAGGAGGGGTTATGCATTCCATTCCTTTGTATTTCTTGAGTTTTTTACATTTTTATTTTTTGTGTTCTAGTTAATTTTACATCTTTTGCAATCTTTAAGAAATAATCTGGGAAAGGAAGCCCTTGTAAAATGGTCAGTCTTCACAGAAAATCAGCAATTGGCTGAATCTGGAGACTCATCTGGAGAAGCCCAATAACTCTTTGTCTGAAATCAGCGAAACAGTGAAACTGTGACTACTTGCTCTGCAGTGGGGTCCTGCCTTTACAAGGGAGTCACTGAGGAGCTCTGGATAAACCTCCTCACATCCTCTCTTGTGACCACTTAAAAACAGGATTGTTGCCCTTCATCCCCCAAAAACATCAACCAGATTTTCTTGTTAGGATCATGGGCTTGTGTTTCTTAATAAGAACAAAGGGAAACAAAAGAAAAAAGGGGAACCGTATAAATTAATAACAACAAATCTTGCATCTAACCACATGTGCTGGGTTTTCTCTTATGACATGCAGACAAAATGACACGTGGATAGAAATGACTTGACCTAGCAATCCTACCCCTTCTGTTAATGACAGTAAAAAGCTGTCACTTCTGGTATCCAATTAAATTGAAACTTAAGATAACTATTCTGTTATTTGCACTGAAAAATAAGCTTTACCCGCCTTCAAATTTAGGACAACATAATACTCTTCATAATACTTCAAGACCCTGCTCTGGTGACCATCTATCCCCACCCTCAGGAGCCCAAAAATGCCACTCATAGGAGCAAAATGGTTTTCCATGCTCACCAACCAAAGCCAACAGAAAAAGGGTTCCTGCCGATTTTTAAATCACAACCAAGAGCACAACACAGTAGGATAGATCCGAAGACTGGAAACAAAATGTCAGGACCAGGAGGGCCACAAAGGATTTCTTTACAGCTTTCAGTTTTACAGAGGAGTACACTGACAGTCTGGTGACTGCTGGTGAGAGGATATAACCTGAGACATCGAAACAGTATCCATAGGCAGTACAAAAGGACAGGTTAGGGATGAAGCACAGCACAGGAGAAGCAAGAGCAGCCAGAAGGCAACTCCAGGTGGTCTAGCAGAATACAGGCATTACCTTCTCTCACCTTGTTTCTGACACGTTTTGACAGTCCTTAACAAAGCTGAAGCAAAGTCAAACAGCTCTCATTCTTTCAAAAAGAAAGTGTTTCACACTTGTACATAGGGAAGAGGAGAAGTCTCTAACACACACTGATTACATAGACATTAAGAAACAATGCAAATGAGACATGTCACAGGTAAAAGCTGTGCCTTGGCTACACTTACATGGACAATACTAAGGCCTGGATTACATTGATCAACATCAATCACTCAAGCCAAAGTTTAAAACAGTTGCCCTAAAATCATAGCATCAGTAAAGCCACCACAGCAAAAACACCTCCTCTGACATAAACCATCGTTTTCCCTCACCTCACACAGGGGATCATCTAAATCACTTCCTTTCACCCTTTAAACTGTGTGGGTCCCATTACACTGTAGAACAGATCTATGTAGGGAGATGTTCCATCCTCTAGGCCAAAAGGTTCAGGCTTCTCAAGGGATTGTTTTTAAGTTGATGGTGCTTTATCTTTTCAGCTAAAACTTGGCTAAAACGCTGCTGAAAAACATAACTTTGCCATTCAAGATTGTTCCATCTGCAACATGGCCCCACGCATAAAGGTCCACATCTGTAGCTGGCATAATTCTATATAATGCTCTTTCAGCCAAGCAGTGATATGAGCAGCACTTACAGCTTCAAACTGAAAGGCCTCACTGCCATAAACACTGGAGACAGCTGCAAAATTATATTTTCACTACAAGCAGCAAGTTAACCTGATGCTGTCACAAAAAATGTCTGTTTCCTTGACTCATCCATCGTCAAGGCATAATAAACTTATAATCAAAATTATATCAATTCAACTGTTGCTGCCAATCTTTCCTTAATGGATTTAATTTAATAAAATTCAAAAAATTTTCCATGTCTGTCTATAGTAGGCAACAATAGTAACAATGGGACTCATAAAGACTGTGGAAAACAAAAAACAGCCTGTGGTCTGTGTACAGGCTGCTGCTGGGGCACCATGGGGCTGGAAGGATTTATCCTCACCAGGCAGAACTGAGCTTACCTGCCCTTTCAGGGAAATGGAGTGAAAAGAGTTAATATTTTCTTCTCCCAATTCTATTTTCTCTGCCCCTGGCTGGAATCCAAGGCCAGGAGGGTTTTTTTGCTGTTTTTCCAGGAGGGCTTGGGGGGTTTGGGAGGGTTAGGTCTCTGCACCTGTAGATAAAACACTGCAAAGTGTCACTTTGTAACATTCATGAGACAGCAAACTGCTATTCCCCTTTGGCAACTTGCCTCATTCAAGAAAAATTTTGCTCTTTAATTTCCCTCTTTCTTCCAATCACTCATGAAGATGGGTCCAATCCAGTGTTCACTCAAGTTTCCTTCTTCTCACTCAGCCTTTCTGCTGAGATTGGTAAATCCAATGACTTCACTAGATGAAAACAGCATTCACTACAAAATAGAAAGGTAAATTAAGTTCTGCATCCAAGGCATCCAGATCCAGGAGATAGAAGGATTTTGAAATTTATGATGGCAAAACCCAAGCCAGAGTCACTGGGAATTTTGCTCGGGACCTTGAGATGTGCTAGTATGGTATTTTCAGCACCCGCAGACCAGTTTCTACAAGTCGTAGTCCTAGTCCCTCCATCACAAAGCAAACCCAGGATTAACAGAGATTGCAATGGATCAAAATAAGGGAAAATCCAATTCAGTTGGAGCAAAACTGAGGTTTCTATTCAAACTAAAGCAGTACTGCAACACATGAACAAATGGCTTTTAAGTTGCTCATGGGCACATTTTGACTGGAAATATGAAAGATTTGTTAAGCCAACAGTTTAAATACAGGAATACAATTCTGGAACAACATTTTTGGGGCCAACAAACCTTACTAGTTAAGGATGTTGACAGGATTTTTTAACAGGACTACACAACTCTGATGAACTCTGGACAACATGGTTGCCTAGTGGAGGACATCATGTCCCCATCCTGAAATCCATCTTAATCGTTACACTGATGCCCTTTACAGTATTACTCAGGAGTGCTATAGGAAGAAGGACAGGTCCAGACAAACTGCTTATGAAGAAAAGGAAAGAGGAGAAAGGGTAAAAATCCTTTTTTTTAACTCAATGGATATGCATAAGAATCTGTTTTCCCTCTAAAAAAAAATAAAGAAAAGAGCAAAACAAAATAACAACAAAAAAAAGTAATAATAATAAAAAAGAGCTAAAGGCTTTGGCAACCAGATTCATTCTTTACAGTGTTTATTCTGGGAGCTGAGTCTTTTGCACTCACACTCCAAGACAGAAACAGAATTCATCTTGGGACTTGGCCAGTGTAATGTTATACTAATAGGTTGATTCAGGAGCAAAAACTTCAAGGAGACTCATTCTGCGGAAATTCTAGAGAGAAAAGAAGAATGACCAATATGCAAGTAACTACGTGGGCTGCGACTGAAGCTGAAGGACTTGACTTTGCATTACTCCTAAATTCAGTGGAGAAACTGGGGCAGGAGGAGTGAAGCCCCAGAAGTTTTGCTCCAGGAATGGAAAACAGAAGACAAGGTCTATTGCCTCCATCAAGATGTCACAACCACATAATACTGGTGATTTCATTACAGCCAACCCTGGTTTATTAAAAAACAGAATCAAACTTCAGGCCTAAGGAATCCCTTAAAATAAGTCTTTACTAATGCCTTATTTTTTTTTTTATGATGTAAATCCACAGGAAACAGTCAGGCTATCCAAGATTTACAGTGATAAAAGTGAATTTCCCAGATAAAGTCATCTAAAAAAACGAGGTATTTGGGGCTACCATCCTTTGCTGGTGAAACCCAATATCATTCCATTAACAGTAGAACACCTACTTTGGCTGGGCAAAGCTGCAGCCCTTGATCATGTTCTCCCACACACAGGGACGGACACAATTCTGATCTGGATGGGGACATTGCACAGATGTGCTCACCTCAAAAAACACGTCCAGCGTGACACATCAGGCTGGGGAAGACAAGTCAACATCTGCTTAGCCCTTCTGGTAAATAGGCATCAGTTAACTCCCAAATAAAGCCAAAGACTTTAGAGTCCACGGAGCACAGCTCCTTGCATCAGTTGAGTTCCTGTCCTCCAGTCTGCACTTCAGGAATGCTGCCCGTTTCCACTCAGTATTTGCCTCACTCAGGATCCTGAGGGGAAGATAAAGGACCTAATCCTCTTCTTGCTTCCACCACTGTAAATCAGTAGCAAACCTATCCACATTAGCAGCCTTCCACGAGTATAAAACAGGTGTAAGTGAGAGTAGAAACTGGTCTATAAACTCAGCTGAATTTAGAAGTCAATGTATTACTTTCCAATCTTGCAAAGATTACATTATGTGTATACGTACACACACGTACATACACACACACACCATTTTTAAAACCTCTCCAGGAAATCAGACAGAAAGTAAGCAGAGCATATGGAAATTTAACTGGTTGCTCATAAAAAAGCTGCTAAAATCTGCCAAAATCAAAAGACACGGTGCATTCTACTACACAGGCTTGTTCAAAAGAAGTAAAGGTAAGAAAAGCAGCATTTTTCACCTGATGGGTGTAGGCGCAGTTTCACTTGTCTTAGAAACGCAATATTTCTGCATTTTTAAAGATTTTGAGAGCTTGGGTTCTTTTTCCGTGCGGGGTCTTTTTTTCTTTTCTCTCCCCCCCCCCCC
>VZRE01002018.1:31567-53311 GCA_013396775.1 Cephalopterus ornatus
AAGACTTTAAAACGAAAGCTCTTTTCGACGCTGCCTCTTTGATGCTCCTTTGCTGCCACCACGTGGAAAAGAACCAGGACGGCTCAAATGAGCCGAAAGCGCCTGGAGCTGATGCCATGAGCCACAGGCCTCGTCTCTATCTCCTTTCTCGTTTTCCTCTCCCAGTTTTCCCCTCAGCCCCTGCCTGCAGGGACAGGGAGGTGACAGCCGCCACCACAGGGTGATCACAGCAAAGCCACCCTGAGCGGCCCGGACAGTGCTCCCATCCGTGGCATAAACGGGGAAACAAAAAAACAGGGAATCAGGGGCAATAACGAATAAGCAATATCACAGCACAGCACATCTAAACAGACGGTGTGAGGAAGGGGCTCCTCAAGCATCAAACGCATTTCCTGAGTAACATCATCCCCCCTCCGTGACACGGGTGTGCTTAATACAGATATAAGTGCAAGGAGAAGTGAGTTTTTTCATTGCGGTTTTTCCTGTAGAGGAACTTAGAGACAGGTCAATATATGCTTGGAGGCAAACGCAGCACCTGACGGGCCTGCTCAGGTGAGGTGAGGTGAGGTGAGGTGCCCCCTCAGGCAGCACCACCAACCACTTCTTGCTGAGTTTAAGTGGTTTAAGGAACAAACATCCATTTTGTTGCGGACGGATGGTTTTGGGGCAGGAATGCTGCCCAGTTTGGAGGGGTGCAGGGGACTCTGTGGAGAGTGCCGATGAAAACTGTTCAGTGCAGATAATCCAAAGGCACACAACAATTAACGCTGGTTTCAAGGGGTATATATACTGCTCACCTTTGTTTTTAATTTAAACTAATTTAACCTACTAGAAGATGTTCTCCATTTTAGTACATCTTGTTTTTGTAGCAATTACTATCATTTAGGTAATATCACACAGATGTGCCCAAGGAGCACGAAGCTGTGAGAAGCCCCGAAGAATTTCTGGCAGTATTTCTTTCATTCAATCCAATTTCAGAGGCAGAAGTAGAGCCAACTGCTTGAATTATGTTGAAGGAGAATATAGGAAAAGCAGCTCAAAGACTGAAAAAGAGATGAAATGGCCTTTAAGCACAAAGGTGATTAAACAGGAGGATTTACACGCCTTCTCTGTTCTGCTGTAATCAAACTGGAAAAAAAAGCTTGAGACTTACACAAGTAAGCTAAAATAAAGAAATAAAAAATAAATAAAATAAATGAAGTATCCGATACACTAAAGAAGGAAAGATGGCAAACTTCTAAGCTCATGGTTGGCTGTTTCATTTTCCAGATGCTTCTCAAAACCTAAGCTCTAAGATGTGTTCTGCAGTTATGTCAAAGAAATATTCGGATATTTTAGCAACATGGGGACCACAGATGTGTTAACACACACACAGCCAGCAAAGTCACTTTAGTTAATACCAGCTGAGAATCAGCTTTCGGAGTTTTTGTTGATTTTTTTTTTTTCCCCCTGATGTTGGTGGGACTGGAGCTCAGATGCTTGAATAGAGTAAATTGTTGCTAATCTTTGCCAGCTGAGGTAATGACCACTGAGGTTCCTGAGGCCACAGGCTACACAAGGCAGGCTTTGCCTTAAATGACTTAGAACCTTAAATTCTTTTCGGACCAGATGAGCTTACCACTATGCATTAACTGAAGGCTTGGCTCAATTATATCTTAGCTTTTTGCTATGGGAATCTAAGTGCCATGGCATCAGGAAACTTTCTGCAAATCAGAAGTCACTGTAGCTAATGTCAGAATCCGGCCTCTTTGCCATCTGAAAACCTGCGCAAGAAAATCCCAGGGCAAGATCTGTCCCTTAATTGTTCTGGTAGTACAACTTCACCTAAGTGGGAAAAGACCAGAAAAAAAAATAAAAATTCCAAGATTATGTTGTTCCTGTTAAATATTTTAAGTGGGCCAAGTCTAAATCTCAAGCCAGTTTGTCCTGGCTTCAGGAAAATGCACAGGTGCATCTAGAAATATTAACCTATGCCCAGAAATGACTCATCTACCAAAATTCTTCTGTATAATTTTATGTATAAGGAGTGAGGTCAAATTCTCAGTCTTTAATGATCTGAGTGTCTTCCCGAAAATAGGATACTTCATTCTACAAATCCCAAGAATATCTATCAAAATGTTAAATGGACCAGAATTCATTTTACCAGCTCAAAAATGGAAGAGCTCCACAGCTTAAAAAAGCCCTCAAGGCACATCTCCCTTTACAAAAAACAAACAAACAAACTCAGTATGACAACTGTAACCCTTCTATTCTTTACGGTTTGAGACAAAAATCAAAGTTTCAGATTTCTAATACATTCACCATGCTTAAACATTGAAAAGAGGTACACTCACACTGGAGTTGCTTTTAAGGAGGTGCCATATGCTAATTAATTCCATTTGAGATAAAAGCATATGAAACTAAATTCTAGTGTGGTTATATATGTAAATGAATCAGATACATATAGGAGCATCCTTTGTCTACATTAACTATTCAAAAATCTGAAACCCATATAAAGCCACAGTAAAACAATGCTGGTTGTACTAGATCTGCAATTCTGCAACTGTAGAATGTTACTGAGCCCTGTCATCATCTGAGATAAATTGGACTTTAACTGCAGAGTCCATATTCCTCCCCAGGCAATTTGTGGCTTCAAAACTTTGCTTGGAGCTCAGTAATGCTGATGACCATGCATGGGAAAACTGGAACACAAGCACATTAAGGGCCAGTATCTACCATGCCATTTCTGAGGTTTCTCCAGAGCCTGAATCTGGATAGATTTTCACTGGGATAAATTCTCCTTTTAACCTTCTTACAATGCATTTCTTATATTTACCTCTACGAAGGAGAGTTACAATCTTTAGAAAAACATGGTCAGAGGTTTTAGCTAACATTCCAATGTGGCCTATGCTTTACAAACCGTGTTCTCCAACAACTGTAAGAACTGCTCAACCTTTCCAGGGGGTGGGGAACTCAGTCATGGCAGAGACCATGAAAACATGAAAAACTTCAATTCCAGTAGTTAAAAGCTGGCAAAATTACAAACATCTGGGAACAGGACATTACCACAAGAAGGTGAGGCACTGCATGGAAGTATCAGTGTATATAATAAAAGGTAAACAAAGCTTAACAAACACTGTCAAAGCAGGGAGGAAGTAAGGAACTAACAGACAAGTAGATTTCACTAGAAGCAAATATTTTAGTGCTGGTTTTGTTACATAAAGACATTCATATCTACAAAAAGCCACATTCTCCGTCCTCTTGTGCTGGATTTTTGCTACTGTGGCCTTAATGAAATCAAGAGTTAAGCAGACTTAAAGCAGAGAATAAATCTTGTGATGTTACACAGTGTCCAACAATAGCATTTCAGTAATATGAATTTTGTATTCTGTTACACACTGAGAGAAGAACTTCCTGACAACCAGATTTGTAACACGCAGGTGGATGTGTAATGTGTACATCCACGGACAGCACCTCGTGCCATTAACTGCCTTCAGGAAACGCTCTCTCCCTGGAAACTTCACAGGAGAAAACGTGTTTTGTCTTGTGTGTGACTTGGGATGTAGGTTTGTCAGCCCAGGGCAACAAATTAAAAAGACTGTTTATGCTATGCAGCTTGCCAGTGTTTGTTAGCAGGCATTTCTCCTTCCCACCTTTTAATAACGAGGACAGGAACTTTGTGACTTTAAACAATGACTAATTTGTTCCCATGAGAGCAAACAAACACTCAAGTGACAACGAAAATATAAGCATTCTAGAAAACTAGTGCTACAATATATTCATGAATATGAGCATTCATATCAAATGAGAGAATATCAAAGACTATTGCTCTTCCAAAGAACTTTTTCGCTTGCAGAACTCAGCAGCTCCTCATTTACTTTAACAGACTCTCTAACAGCAGCTAAGAATTTGCCCCTAGAATTACTACTGTAAAAGAGTAAATCTGTAAGCACAGCTGAGTTTTACTTCTTTTCTGCCTGTTCTGGAGCATTGTTATGCAATATATATCACCATGAACTGGAGGTGATGCTTAGTTTGGAAATTATTTTGTTGCTCATATACTTTGGATATGCTGCCTAGGTAGCTACCTTTGATATCAAGACTATCTTGATGTAAAGCTGGAACAACATAGAGCTGAATTAGATCCATGTTCTAATATAGACTTTAAATTTGTCCATGGAACGTGTCCACACTAGACTGAGAAGAAGCCTCTTGGCAATACTGAATTATCACACTGAATTGCTTCCATCCATTTGCTGGGGCTGCCAAATTGAAATGATGCATGTCAAGGCAACCCTACGCTGAAAAGTAAAAGATAGCCTCTTAAATGTTCCATTTATAAAGCTTTTTATTCACAGTCAGATTTAGTATCCCCTCTGAAATATATCACTTTACAAATTGATACCTTGCCATTACAAGATTTCCACACCATATTCACTCAGCTTAGTAGTAAAAACAAGCTTTTGCTCTTTTCCCTTTGGTACAGCTGATGAAAACTGAGCAGTTCAAGGTCTGCTTCTTAGATCACCAGCACTCCATAGATCCAGAATTCCATAGATCCATAATCTTCTCCTGCAGGGAAGGTTAAAAGTCAGCAAAAAGGTAAACTGTTAGTTCTATCAGTGAAATATTACAAGCGCATCGTACTGGAAAGCAGAAATTGAAGAAAACCAAACCAACCAACCACTAATGCTAAGGATGCTGAGTGCTCGGCAAAACAAAAGCATCCTTGTCGATTTTTTGAAAGTTTCCGCAATAATTATCACTCAAAGCAAATTAGGACCAAAAAATTACAGTCATGCTGAGAACGTAAATGCCTTTTTTTCCTAATACGTGTCACACGGGATTCTGAAATGACACACTGTATTTACTTTCTGTATTATTTCCCCATAACTGCTGTAGCCTAACACCTCTTTTTTTTTTAAATCACTGGCAAGTGAATGTCTAACTAAGAAACATAAATAATAACATAAACTAATAATGCCCTGTTTTGGCATCTTTACATCTCAGTTTATGACAAAGAAATAACCTGCCCCGCCCACATTTGGCATGCAACCAGTTTCTTTTGCTTAAAGTTTGTCAGACTTTCCCTTTTGGAGAAGTAGAACATTTCCGTGAAGCTTCACGATAATTTCTCCGGTTGCATCCTGATTTGCATGCCACTGTGTAGCTGAAGTTCCTTTCAACTTCTGAATTGCATCAAAAAGTTTGCTATAGTTTCCTTACACTTCAGCATCCTTAAGTAGCTCTACATTACTAGCCAGCCACGTCTGATGAAAGAAGAAATTACATTCTGACCAAGCTCTTTCATTTTTTATGGGTAACTCGGCACATATGGCAGCTTGTAGCAATGTTAAACAGGGGAGTTGTTTTTTTTTTCTAGGTATAAGGGTTTCGGTTTTTTCATGTTGCTTGCAAGTAGAGGAGAATCTGCATGAATTGAATCAAAAGTTCAGTGAGACCCTGCCAGAAGGAACCCTATGCCACAGGTGCCACTTACACCAATATAACTCCACCTCTGCTTCCAGTTACAGACTGGATTTTGCTGTTCACGACTTCCAAAAGCCTTCCTGTGGCCAACATCCAGTAGAAGCTTTGATCTAGGTCTCTTCCAGGGCTGCAGAACCAGGTCTTCATCCATCACTGAGTAATGTTATTTACTATAAAAAATATCCTTGTAAAGGATTTCCCTTCACAATTGTAATGGTCTCAGCCCCGCAGTTAAAAACTGGATTTCAGTCCACCCTCTCAAACCCAAGAAAACTCTGAATTCTGAGAGAATTTTGTTTGTTCAGCTTTTATCATTCCAGATAAATAAGTTTGAAGAGATTTTTCAATAAAACTGCGACACTGATAGTTTTTTGACAAAGCTTCATGCTCGCATTGATTTTCAAGGCCAGGAAAAAACCAGGATGACTTAATAAAACATCCACTCTTACTGATGCAGTTCTCCAGTAATAAAAATACAGGAGTAAAAACGAGCACCGCTGATGTGTTGACTTCCCAAGTCATGGCTAGCATTTATAAGGGTGGGAATTTAAGTCCTAGTAAAATTCCTCCTTTGTTTACAGCCACAGTAAACTCTCTGTCAGAGAGATGTTTCCTAGGAATAGATCTGCAGAAGCTTTACACAGCTGGGAGAACACCTAGTTTCTCACGTCAAAGATACCCATTTTGTTACAGTAAAAAAAATCTCTTTATATGGCTAGGACAGTTAATGCCAAATTGCTATTTTAATGCAGTCATTTGCCACTAACACCTAGTGAGATTTAAAGTCTTGAGTTGCATTTTCACTTCTCTTCTGAAGTGTTTTTTCTTGTAAGCTTGGAAAATTCCCTGTCCAACCTCACATCAAATTCTAGTCACAGCTGATAACTTCACATGCTATCGCCAACCTCATCAGTTCCTTGGTGCAAAGACTAGAAAGCAAGAAAAGTTCCAAGAACAGGTTACCCACTAAATGCCTGTATCAAAACGAAATCTTTAACAAAATAATCACTTCAGTGATGTAAATAACACTTAGAATTCATGATCTCGTATTTCAAATTTCTTTTTCTAATAGAGCTGTTAGTGAATAACAAGCACACGGTGCCACTTCTTAGTTTTTGGGGTGTGTGGGTTGTTCTGTGTCAGAAAAGCAAAGCCACAAATCCAGGCTATGAACAGCCACAATGAAGGATGCAAGCTTCAAAGAAAAAAAAAAAGGTTTACAAAATTGTATTTGTTATATCTACTTAAACTGCCCTATTACAAATGTCAAATACCTGTGTATAATTAATTATTCCAGATGGACTTCCACCTCAGTAAGCCTTAGCTAATAGCTGTGCATTATTCTTGTTTAAACATTTACCAATGAAACCTGTGTGCTTTACTGGACAATGAATTATGACCCTTTTCAGAAATTATCCTTTTAAAACAAAAGCTGTAATTGAAGCTTAAGAGGAAAATCATGTAATGGAAATGTCCTTCAATCCCCTTTTAATTAACAGCTCTGTGCGTAAATACAAGCTGAGCTACTCATTTCCTCAAGACAATGCCTCTCAAAGCAGAGGATGTTATCTCCCATAAAACTTCTACATTAACGTGCTCTGGGGTTTGTGCCACTTTAGGCCACTTCTATCCTGCTGTCTTCCCCCTTAGTCCAAAGAACAACTTGGCCTTTCTGCCTTTTTTTTTTTTTTTTTCCAAATCGATGGGTTTGAGATTAGCATTTTGAACCTCATGATTTGCACATGCAGACCTCTACTTCCACAGCAAGCCCAGGAAGTCTATTTATAACAGAAGATTATAAAGATAATACACAAAAAACCCAAATATTTGTAATAGAACTCTATTTATAATAGTTGAAGACTGCCATTTGCAGTTTGAAAGGGGTACAAGACAGGACAAACAGACTTCCAGATAAACCCTGTCCAAACCTGCTGATCACACCAAGAGAAGAACTGCTTTACCCAAGTGTGCCATCTTTGGTCAAGAACACACTTTGGGCCTTTTGCCTTTTTAACCTTAATTGCACAAAAAAAAAAAAAGGAAAAAAAGAGGGACTCCCAAGTCCAGCAGCTTTTTTGTTTGGCATATCCACGACATTAACCTGGAAAAGTAAGGCATTCTCATTTTAACTTTCAGCTGGTAAACATTCATGGGCTTTTGACGTATACTCACTTAAGAAGTCCTGTGGATTTGAGGCAGCAAGGTTATGTACCGACATCAAAATATATACAAGCCAGTTCTCTTGTTAATTGTATCAAAGGAATTGCTATTTACACAGAGTTTATCATAAACAGGAACATTTAAATTCTAGAGACATGCTATGTGTTTAATAAACTTGTCAATGAACTTTTACTTTCAAATACACATTTTTAGATAATCAGTGCGAGAAGAACCTTCATTTTAGTACCCAATTCAGTTTAGTCCACATTCTGCACTGCACAGCTGCAGCATAATGCTGTGAGGACAGTAACCATCCACTGCACATCGTTCAGCTTCCAGCTATATTGGATTCTTTGTTCTTATCATTTAGTCTTTAACATTTCAAAAACATTTTTGTGGGCTGCTACCCAAACTGCATCTTTGTGAACTAAACTGTTATATTTTTCCTTCACAAGTAATTAGGTTACTGCTAATTGTCAAATAGCTTTTGGGCAGATAATTGAGCTTTGCATTGCAGTGTATTGAGAACTAAACCCACCTAACACACCTCCTTTCCTAAAGGGCTAAGCTTCACACTTTGAGGAAAATGACAGTGTTTGCAACAAAAAGCAGTGGTTTTTATTGCACCAGAGGACACTTTCCCTGATGAAGATTTGAGAAACACCAGTGGATGACCACACTCCTACCACCCCAGAGCACATTTCTCGGAGCATCAGCAATAAGGGACGAGCACTGCAGCCAAAATTCCAATCAAGTTCCTGCATGTGCTGTTTCCTAATAGATGTCCCCAGCCTGCTCCTTTTTTTGGACACTACAAACTGCCCTTAGGCGATATCTAATTTTTCCATTGACCAGACATATAGGCTTAGAGTGGAATCCAGGCTGTTTGCTTGTGGCCCTTGAAGCTCTGTTTTCTCAGAGGGAACAGAAGTAAGGGAATATGGCATTAAGCTCAAGCTCAGAAGCTGAAAAGGAAACAGTTTAACACGGTGAATAAACCTTACAGAACTCTACAAACACAGCATTTCACACAATGCTCTTTCATAAACACCACAGACTGGACAGCATCGTTTGAAACATTTTAATATTCAGAAGATTAAGGACATATAAAAAAAGTGTCAATGAATCATTCAGTAGTAAAAAAAAAAAAAAGTAATTCACAGGTATTATAAGAAAAACATCACTAGTATTTATTACCAGTAAGTGTATGTCAGGTCTTTATCATTTGGATAATGAAATGTCACTCAAACATGCATCCAGTGGCACTTTTAGATACACATTCAATGCAACTGCCTCAGTGACAAGTGTTCTGGACAAAATACAGTCCTGCAAAATTCCTAAGTATAACTTAATCTGTTATACAGCACCTCAGTGAGACGCATGCAGAATGCAAAGCATTTAAAAATAAGTACTAGGTGTCCCTAATTTATATAAAACCGAGATTTAGTCCTTCTGTCTCTTTTTTCCTTTAGCAGGAGTTTTGGAACTACGTTCATTTTCTGCGTTTGGTTCCCAAAGTGCATTTTTCACAAATCTAGAAGCAGCTCCTTTATCGAGTCTGGATGCCTTTTTCTTGTCTGTTATTTCTTTGACCTTGTTCATGTATGTTCTTATTCTCTCCTAGGGAGAAAAAAAAAAGAAAGACAAAGGAGAAGTATATTTCAAACCATTCTTCCAAGACTGCGGCTAAAATGAATCAATGTGTAAAAGTTCTGCACACTGTACACTTCTATAACTATAATACTTAGAAGAATAGCATCATTTAAATAAATATACCAGGCTCTTTGCAGACTTGAGGCATCCCCTTTAGCAAATTTTCCATTGCAGGTACCTATCATACCATCTGCATGACACCCACTGTAACAGGAACACAGAGTCCTACAGAGAGGAAGACTCTGCATCCAATCTACGCTGCAATGAGAACTGTTCTTGCAAGCAAAGTTAGAAAATAAAATACTGAACTCAGTTTGGAGTTTGGCCTCCATAAAGATGGCAAAATAGTATTTAGTATGACAGATTTATAGATGAAATATACTGCCTACTGTATACAAAAAAAAAAAAAAAATACATTCACCATGTCCAAGCAAAGTCGGAAAGATGTTACAAGTTTTACACACACGGAAGTCTATGGCTTAAGATCCTGAAATGGTCAAGGGGACTTAACAGTGAACCTATTTAAGGCAGCCTGAAGAATTTCCAACTGTACCAGAAGTTTCTTTTATGACCATAAATAACAGAAACAGCCCGTTTCCACTGTCATTCCATAAATCAAGGGGATACCTTCTTGCCATCTTTGCCTACCATAGTCATTTGCTGTCTATGTGGGGGTTTTTCTGAACAACACATGGCTTGGACTCAGCCCCACCCAAGTATACCCTCCCAGCTTAACCATCCTCATCCTCATCCTCATCTACTCCTTTAAATAAATAAAGAAAATTGGGGAAAATTAGCCCCTCTAACATGGGAATCCCCCTCCGTTAAGTGCCTCCTTCTCTGCACTGACAAGGGAGGACACTTACAGTAACTCAGTAAAATATTTAACAGTTTGGTTGACAGATTTCATGTCCACATTTTTAGCCTAATATGGCCTTCAGGTGTAGGGTCCTCTAGGTGTTAATGTAATACAAACAACAGTAACATATATCTACACAGATACGTAGCCCTTTACCCGATACCTGAATTATAAATGTGGATTAACAGAACACTTATGGCTACCACTAAAATAAATGTTGGTATGTAACCCACACATTTCTCACACAGCCACCTCCATCACTTTGAATCTGGAACAAAAGCTACAAGACCTACAGAATCTGATTTTCAAGTCTTCAGTGATCGTTATAAGCAACTGTCAAAAACTTGGCCTCTCAGTCTGTGTCAAAAACACAGCTTTAATGAGGAGGGCTTTACAGGGTCTGAAATCATGATCGACTGTAGTATTTCTTTGGTGGCTGAGATGGCTAATGAGAACAGATGGCAAACCTACATGTAGCAACATGGGAAAAAGGAGCCGAAAAAATGTCAGTGTGACAAAAAGAAATGAATTCTGACAGCTTGAATGTGAGTTTTATTAATACAGTTTGAATCCCTGTATGTACACAAGGAGAGCAATTCTAAAAACAAAACAATCCTGACAGAACAGTCTCTTTTAATTCCTTTTCCACATGAATAAGAACATCACAATGCTCTTGGAAGGAAGGAATGTGCATTCATTCACCTTGATGCTTGCAAAAGGAAAAGAGAGATGGATAAGAATCTAGGCTGTGATAATTCACTCATTCTTTGGAGTTAAAACGACTGGCAGTTGTGAAGTAAAACACCAGCATAAAATATCCACAGCAGAAGAGATAAAATTTTTTAGTATCACTAGATTAACAAAATATTCAGACACTAACATAGGAGGAACAAGAAATTGACTGAAAGCTCATGAAATATTTACTGATGTATTTTTTTAATATGATACAGTCTAGACTACTGAAAACCCCACAAAATTAAAAATAGAAATATTCCTGTTATTCAGGCTGGCTTTCCACATTTTGCAGCCCTATCTCCCATTCCACTGGTTATGTAAGGATTACATTTAAGGTGAGCGTTTCACGATGGCCCGGATTTAATATTTCCATTTACACAGGAATTAAAATGGGTAGCGAGAAGTTTTGATTTCTATTTTTCCTTCGGGCTAAAATGATTTGATATTTTAAGTCAGCAGAATTTTCGAGATAGCCAGCCTTCTATACCGTAGTCATGCATCTAAATGGAATATAAAGACAAACCTAAAAGATTTATTATACGTTGTAAATATGTCACTAATGCAGAGTTACTGGACAATACACATACAACTGGTGCCAAAAAAGCTTTTAGCTTTGTTGCTGAACTGGATTCTTTACTGCTGAGAAAATGAATTAATGGAGGACTTGGAAGGGGGAGGGGGGGGGCTCTTTCCCGTCTTCGCCAGTAAATCAACCACACTCTACTTTTAGAGTCATACAAAAGTACGAAAAGGCAGCCTGAGAGATTAACATGATTCCAAGTATTTATAAGAAAAAAATGCCATACTGGAAGTTATAAATTATTATGAGACATGTAACATTTTTCCATTTAACAGATACAAGTGAAAAGCTGCTCTGTTCAGAACCCAGTTCTCAAACAAAGGTGGAAAAAAAGACAAGATAAGATGATATCATTCATCATCTTGTTTTTTTCTAATTTCAGCAGACCCCGCAACTTTACTTTAAACAGTACTGTTTGGAACTAAAAATATTACTTTCTTAATTTAGAAAGCCCAGCAGGGCATATAAATAGTTATATAACACCATGTAGCATATGCATGCTATTATAGCAACATATCAATTTTAAATGTAGATATAAACGTTTCTTAACTTCTATATGGGCTAAATGTCCTGAGCAAGATGCACGCAGTGTAAAGAACTTACCAGTTCTTGTTTCACTGGATGTTCCTTTGGATTGATTCCCTGAGTAGCCAAGTATACTACAAGAAAAAAACATGTTTTTTTTGAAACTGAAGTCTGTCACGACTGAGGGCCCAGTCAAAAAGTCACATAGAAAAACTGCAGTTTTCACATAAAATCATTACTAAGAATTGAAGTTATTATCATCAAATGTTTCAGCTAAAAACCCCCTGCACAACTAACATGATTAAACCTTCCGTCCTTAAAAGGACAGAAAAGGTTGCCACTAAAAAAACAGAAACATCCTCATGCATGTACAAAGTCAGCTTTTCTAAATGTAGATTTTTGATTTGGAGTTTCAACATCATTTACCCGACGGATGGCAATAATGTGGGTCCACAGGGTAACCACAAGTTTTTAATTATTTGGCTAAAACATGATTATTTCATGTTTGCAGCCATCTAGGTGTTCAGATAGCAATCATAAATACTACTTTTTCCTCCTACCACATACTTACCCCAGAACATGGAATTCAACGTGTACACCGAAACCAAATCCAGCTTTGCTTGCTCAAGAGGATCTAACTAGAATGAAAAAAAAGAAGACCACCACATTCGCACATTTTTAAGTAAGACGTGCACAGACTTCAGCAACATGCACATTTTATAATTGTGAATGTATCAGTCAAAAAATACACACTGAAGGAGCACATATTTGCACAAGTTCACTGGCACTATGTTTGTGCCTCTTTCCATACCATCACAGAATTATTCTTTCCTCTTCAAGTATTCTGTAATTTTCCCAGTCTGATGTTAAATGTCACACAGTCCCACACAGCAAAAAGCAAAAAAAAATCTCTTGGCATGTAGCTCTTGGACTACTGTTCCCATAGTTAGAAATAAGTCCCTGGTTTTCCACTATAATTTAATTCAAAATAGCTGTTGCTATCAATGGAAGGGAAAAAAAAAAGTCTTAAGATTGCTGAAAAACTCAAATGTGAATATACAATGAATGAATGTTAGCACTATATTGTGTGTTCAATGCATGCTAGAATATTTAGGGATGTAAAGCAAAGGAAGAATAAAGGTAATGAGGGTTCTTTTTTTCCTCTTGACTGTCAAAGTCAATTTATTATTTCAGTCCTACAGGATTTCCAGAAACTCTGATAACATCATTGTACAGCTCACTAGTTCTAACATGGATACTGTCAAAAGATCTGTGTTGTCAAGATGGTTTTCTTCATAATTTATTTGTGTAAGAAATCCTCCCAGGATAAAGAACCTCCCTCATGTCCTGGCTTTTTCTTGCCCTACAGAAAGAAATTACATGTTAGGCTTTAAATGTTAAAAGATAGAGAGGCTGGTATGAAGTTCTCAGGCAGTACCTTTATGCCCTGATAAAAAGCCACATTTTAGAGACTTATGCTTCTAACATACCTAGAGGAGACAGCTCAGGCTCTGCAAGTCTAGACTCCGAGACTCAGATCAATCCTCACTGCTGTCAGTTCACCTTTATATCCCCCCGGGTACACCAAGGTCCATTAAGTTTGTTGTGAAGAAGCCTCAGACAAAAACGTGAGTGCCCCCTCCACTATCAAAGAGTGCTCAAGTGCACTTCAAGGAAGGCCAGGGATAAGCCAGAATGCCCTCTACCTAAGTGACTCACTGGTAAGATCCTCACTTACTAGCTTGGAAGAGCATGTGTTTCAGTGTCTTAATTTTGTAAGACTATCTGGATATCTTAGAAATGTAAGAGTTTCAAATAGCAGGTATCAAGGGTAGGAAGTGTTCGTATTTGTTACCAAAAACCTAACAGGCCCTTTTGTTTCAGCTCAGGTTCCCAAGCATTCCTGTATTAAAAAGGAAAAGGTTTTCAAAAGGAAGATTGTTTACCTTTTGCAGAAGCTCGCTCCTGGAAACAGACATCATTGTCTTCAGCATCTCATCTACAGAACCAAGAGATTTTTCAAATGCTGCGAGATAATCATGAATTTCAGTGGGGTATTCTTCTGAATTATTATCATCCTCTGACATTTCCATCTGCAAAGAGGAAACAAAACTAATAATCCTTTTCATTAGGCACCTACAGAGCCAAAAGACTGTAATTTACAATACAAAGCATTAGCATTTATTCATTAAACATTATAAGAAATGCCTACTTGCGAAGAGTTCTAGAAAGTTATGTCAACAGTGACAGAGTTAAAGGTCTTGTAATTTCAGGGATATCTCCTGACTGCTCTGCAAAATGGCATGAAGGAGCATTACAAATGACATGACTGTAGTACCTATTCTTGCAATGGTCCCAAAACAGTATTTAGCTTTTATGGTCTGTGATAGAAAGGAATTAGTTGCTTGTTTAAAAGAAGTGCTCTATAAATCACACTATATAAAGAGCTATACCGAGCAACAGCCAGGACACCAGGAAAAAAAAAAAAACAAAAAAAAAAAACAACCAAATATCAGGGATATGGCTTCAGCCTGTCTTAGGAACAGACATTACTTCAGCTTTTCAGTGGTTATTCAGCACCAGTTATGTCAGGGTCGGTTACATCTTCCAATGCTAAATTTAGCAGTTGGTCAAAAAAATTCTTGTGAACCCTGTGTCCAGTTTTCTGAATTCTCTCTGGGGTATTATAATCTGCAATATAACTCTACCCATAACAGAGCTGATTTGGTTCCGGGATTTCAGAATACTCTGGATATCTTGCAGACACATCAAAGCGCAGCAACTGGGAAATAAGATGTGAAAAATCCCAAAGCACCCCTTTTTTGATCCCAGCAGTTACAGCACCATGGCACTGGTTACTGCCAAGCCACCTGCTGGCTTATAATCAATATCTTTAATTCCTCTCAAATCATAAGTCACGTATTATCTTTGGGATTTAAGGATACTTAGAGCCAACCTCTGTGATGGAGCACGAACTTTTGGAACGTTCTAAGGAAAGAAGAGAAGAAATATGCAATTTTCCTGCCCGCTTGGTGAGCTGCATCAAGAACAGTGGGAGCACCTGGATCACTGCAGTCTTTCCTGCTTAGGATGAGTGTGATAATCCCACTCCACAGCTGCTGAGTACAGAGGGCAGGAACAGGAATTGGAGAGGCTGCACTTTATCTGTGAACACCAAGCCACATGGTCAGTGCAAACAGCAAACAGCTGTCATATCACTGGAGTTTGTCTTAGATAAGGATTTTATCTTTCCCTTTTCCTGGCAAGAGCGTGGTAGGCGTGAGAGAGGTTTCTTTTCATTTATATTGCCTCTTGGAGTCAGAAAGGAAGAAGACCGGGAGGAAAACCAAACCAGCGTGGAGCTACTCAAGCCAGCCTGCAGCTCCAGTTTTAATCACACCAGTGTGATTCCAGAAATATGATCAGCCAATTAACAAGCCCAGCTTCACTGTTGGTGCTTGCATAGTTAAGAATTACAATCCTACTCAGCTGCGTGACTGTTCATCCTGGTCAGAGCTGGTTCTCAGACTGAGTACAGAATCACAATGCCAACCACAACATGTGGAAGGTCCCCTCCCCACCCCAGCACGTAACCCACACACGTAAATAATATTTCAGTCAGCTGCAGCAGACCTAAGCAAGAAAGCTGAGCTGGACCTACAAGAGGCTGACCGCAGCAAGGCAAAATACCACTGCAATTATTTCTGACATTTACGATAACACTGCGTTTAATTCTGTCCTGGCCACCTGCTCTATAATCACCCTTGTTAGGCTGATTAAAAGGGTTCAGAAACGATGTTTGTTGTCAACTTTTAGTCATATGATACAGCATTAAAAAAAAAAAAACCTCAAAGCTACAAAAGAAACTAGATTTTCCCAGTTGTTAGCACAGTTAAGTTTGGTCAGGCGTCTGTCCATACACATTTCCTATGCTTACACGTAGAGGGAGAGAGGTGTAATCCAATCCAAGAATAATCTGCAGAGTTTACCATCACTGCAACACTTTAGCTGCTATGGTCTTAATTTGATGGACGGGCATGAACATAGTGATAAATTCCAACTTTGCTCTCTCCCTTTATCAGTGTATCCAGCACCAGCAAGAATAAAAAAACAACCAACAAAAGCCTGTAGAAGGAATGTGCTATCAAAACTAACTTGAGCTGTTTTACAGCAGTTGCAAGAATAAAGTCACTAGGGGATATCTGATATTCTTTTTAGACCGAGATAGACCTAAAGAATAAGACAGAAGAAGAACAGGAAGATAAAAGGAAAGATAACAGATACAGTTCAAAACACATTTTGCTCTGATTGTTGTCTCATGAACCAGACAAAATTAAGTTTGTCCTCATATCACAAAGTATTCCCTTGACACTGTCAATTAGCAAGGAAAGGGAAAACCACACACTGGACTTCAATGGAATTCACTGATAAGTCCACTCCTTCTGCCCAGGGAGGAGGAAGAACTTGCCGAATTTGTTTTTCCTGTTCATTTCAACAGGAACCTGCAAGTTCCTACTCCTGCTGTGCAGGGACCTCTCTCTTTTCATTACACTGTTGTTTCAGCATTACTAATCTCCAAGCAGGATACGTTACAGTGCTGGCACATGCCAACAGTAAGGCAGCCTAAAATAACTCTGATAACACGAAACCAACGAGAGTAAAATTACATCACATTAGAAAACGTGTACACCAGAAACTCCACAAAGCTGTTGCTGCCAAAATCAGTACACAGGTTGCACCAGTCACACCCGCAGAATGACACACAACCAAGGATGGGAGGAACTGAGACCACTTCAGTGATTCTCTAAACACGCCTCAAGGCTATACTGCCCTCGGTAGTTATGTCTCAGTTATTAAACCACTAACAAAACCTTCCTCAAAGTGTTTCAAGTGTTTCTCTACATATTTCGAACAAGCAAATATTTAAGTTAGCTCCTGAAGTTGATGTTTACTTGACAGGTTTTCTGTTTTGAATGTACTGATTTTCAACCAGATTTTATTTGGCACAGAGACCCCACTTTAAAAATTAGGGACAGTAGGAATATTCAGATAAAAGAAGTAACAAAATCGTGCTGAGCATTCATGTGAATATTGGGGAGTTCTACAGGAAATAAGACAGCATTTTCATTATCAAGCAGTAACACTTAAGATGCAGAACACATAACCTGTGGTTGTGTGCACGAAAGTAATACTTTACAAGATCTTTCATTTTGAGAATGCAAAGGAAAGCTCACAACCCATAAACATAAGAGAGAAGAGGCCTACTTTGATTAAGGGCACTGAGGCATAAAAACAGTGATGAAAAATGTGGTATGACTTCATAATATCAATCTACCAGAAACAACATTGCCTTTTAACCCTGAGCTCAAAAACTGTCATGCAGTTATTGGGGAAAAAACCCAAACATATATATTTGAGGGGAAAAAGCACTTTAAATTGCAAAGGTAAAGCATTTTCACGAGAAAATTTATGCATTGCATTTAAGTCTGTTAAAAAATGTTTTATAAAATGAGTTTCCACACATATAGAATATTTCTGGATATACTGAAATTTCTGAAAGATTCTGAATAAATTCTAATTTATTCAGAATAAATTCTAATTTATTCAGAAACGTGACCACATTTATGTAAACCTATGCTTAGGAAACAATGAATACCTTGTTTTCTTTGCAGTCAACATATCAATATACATACAAACCAGAGCAAGTAATACACTGGAACCACAAAAGGGGAAGAGATGGACATTATTAATGAGCCACAGAAAAGACACAAGTATGAAAAGGAGAAAGAGAAAATATGTCATCTTCTGCAGACTGTATAAAGAAGAACAAACACGTGACAATCAAGAGCAGTTTGCTGTAAGTATTAACATGGCTGTTGATCTAAGATACAACCAAGTTCAACGTATGAAGGAATTTTAAATAAAAACAAACAAAATACAGATGGCTGTGGCACAATACAACCAGCAAAACTGCCCATCTTTACAGTTACCTTCCAGAAGAACAAAAAGAACTGCAGACCTCTTTTAAGAAAAGCACACCCAATGACTGGCACACAAAGGTAAGAAAAGGAAAGCGAGAAACTGCATAGAAGCACGTGGCTTTTACGAATATTTTTTCAATATATCTGGTGCTTTAACACAAGCCTTAGAAAGTAATTGCCAGCTGGCTTAAAAAGCAAAACCAAACCTCCCTTCCTGTCCACCCCCACAGCTAAACTCTGTCATACTGAAAGACATAAACTTTAATTAGGCCCTGGGTGCCTCTATGAGAGATTTTGCTGAGGATACATGGGGAAAGTAGTGGAAGCTACAGGCATCTGTCAACATGGCAATAGGAAACCCCTAAAGACAGAATTAAAACATGCTCAATGTTAGTGTCGTGCACATGGGCTTTCAACTGGAATTAAAATTGCAAGTTCAGGATAAAAATTGTGTATTTGGAATATTTTGTAACGTGCAAACGTAAGACAAAAGTAGTTTGGCGTTCTAAATACTGCAACTCACTTCACACTTCATGTTTATTCTTATATATTCCCTAAGCACTAGAAGGCCTTGCCTCCATACTGAGCTCAGAAGTTTTATTTTTTCAGATTATTCACCTAACAAAAATCAGATTAGACTTTCCTTCTTCCCGTGGATATTTACAAATTACACAGAGAAAATCAAAACCAACTAGAGAAAAGCAAAACAAATGCAAAACCTTTTGCTTAGGGCGCATAAAACCCGCACCCGAATTCAAAACAAACACACTAGCAACATCAGTAAGACAAACCAACTCTGTCAGCTCCTGAAAACTGGCACTGTTTTCCCTCTTGTGAGTTCTGACTCACAGCCTGCAGTGAACATAGTGGATGTGCAAGCACAGCAAAGGTGTCCCTTCTGCTCTAACACTGTAGTTCGCTGCTGTGGATGTAGGAGAACAGAACAACCAGCATCATAATTTCAAAGCTATCAGAGATCATGACTAAGTCCTTTGGCCACAAACAGCTTTTGGGCAGAGAAATCCGTGTTTGCAAAAGGCTCTCTCAACTGTGACAGACACTCCTTAGTATCACTGCTGATAAGAAATAATTACTTGCCCACTAGTCATCATGGTGTCCACAGATCTGTTTTGCTACTCATGCCTTTCAAGCCAGCTTGGGGCAGCTGGAAAGCAGATCTAGGGCAGTTAGAGCTCTCTTGCAACGCCAACTCGCAATCTTGTTTGCAAGAAAGATTTCCAGGGCAGAAGTAAAGAGGCCCACCACGAAATATCAAGCACATACCAACAGGCTTACCTTGACCCCCTTAAGAACATCCCAACTCAAGCCACGGTAGCCAGCCAGTGCACAATTTGCACTGTACTACAAATGGGCAACGGCTGAGCAATCATTTTTAACCCTGCCTTCAAAGCCAGGATCCAGCATCAACACGTGCACAGAGCCATCCTAACAGAGCAGCTCACAGCCATTAGGCTCTTGCCTCTGAGAAAAAGTCTCTTGAGCTTCAAAGGATTTGCAAAATTTATTCTGATCCATCTTAAAAGGAGATTAAAATTTAAACGGAGGGGACAATACTTTTGAGGCTCACTCATGCTTCAGCCCATGGGGGATATCACATGAGAAAAGAGTTATCTCAGCTTGGCTCAAACAACCCATATTCAGCACAACCCCATCTATATCCACACAGACCATCTCTGACGTAAACCTTCAGCTTGATCTTCGCAATTCATAAAACATATTTACTCTCTGTAATCGGCTGTCCTAGATTCCACATCTTTGACGGCACAGTCGTTTCCCCTTCTGAACAAAACCAACATAATCTGGCTCTTGTTCAGCTCCAAGCTGTCAGTACCCCCATCAGGAAGTACAATGATAAAACCATCTTTCTTTGGGTATGTCCAGAACACTCCTTCCTGAGAGGTTTTCACAAAAGCTCTCACACTCAGAACTATGCTTCCACAGCTCAGCTCAAGGCTGGGGCTCTAAAGTGATGCTATAAATTTGTATGTCTAAACTGGTCTTTTAAACATACACTTTTGGTTGTACTGAAGCTTGTACAGCAAGTTCCTGTACAGCAAAAGACAGTCTCCTTGGACAAAGCAGTTCGCACACAGTGAGGACAGCAATCAACACTGAATACTTCTGTCCTACCAAATTTGTGGTGAACAGGAAAGATCCTTTCTCCAGTCTGCAGCTCCTGCATCCTCTAAACCACAGAGTACTACCTCTTCCAAAATTTACTGCCACTCTCCACTCCATGAATATCCAGAATTAAAGCCAAGGAGTTTTTTACTCCTTTTAAACTGCTGACCACCTGCTTTGTTTCCGTTACCCACCAGTTCCACAATGAATGAAAAAGCACTTCCTTTTATCAGAATTCAATTTCCTATACTTGCATTTTGTGCAGCACCTCTCTGTACACTTTTGAACAACGACCTCAGTGTATTTTGGCTGTTTGCTATTTGACTGTGCTAACAAGACTCTGCCACTATTAAAAACATATTTACCAATTTTTCTGGTTGAACATAACACACTAACTGTGGGATGTTGTGTTCTAAGCATTGTCTTCTTAGAACTTATCTCACTAATGCAAGAAAAAAAAGGCAAAAAATCTTTTCTAACTGTCCCCTAAACAGAATTTAAGAGCTGATAACGTGACGGAACTTCTAGAGAACAGCATGCATGGGAAATAACTGCGTGTGTGATGGGGTAACTAAGAGTGTCACATATCCCAAGGCCCTGGAGAAAGCCTCACAGCAAACCTGCATGGAGGATGGAGAAAAAGTTACAGTGAAAATAGAAAGCTCAGATAGAGGCAATCAAGTCTGCAACCTCAAATCTTTCACCGTCAGTTATCACATCCCCTTGGCACCATCTTTCAAGTTAACAATATTAAGCTTCCCTCTCACTGTTACCACTAAAGCAGTCGCCTGTGTTTCTTCTTTCTCAGCTGCCTTTTCCAGCTCTGATGCTGCAACATGTACCAGAAGCTGTGGTGGCCAGTACCATTCCAGTGCACTGTTTAATTATTTAAAGAAAAAGCAGACCACCGATGATCCTAAAGCGATTCTAAAAATCTTAAACCACTTCAAAGAGAAAGGCACTTATCAGAAAGGTTTGTGTGACTTCCGCACTGCATTTCTGATAGAAAGCCTAAAAACTCTATCAATTACTTTCAAGTTTCTCACATTCTGGAATAGAGCCTTGTGTTGAACATTTTCTGATTTCTTTAGCAAGGGTCATACTGCCTCAGGATTAGCAATATCCAGGTATTTTAGATTGTTCTTTTATATTTTTAAAACCAAGAAACGCACCAGACACCTTTCAGTTTTGATCTTACAACCCAGATATTCCAGTTTTGTTTGTGTCAGAAATGAGGCCTTTAAATTGGCATAACGTAAAGTTTAATTTGCAAGCCAAAGCCCCTTCTAAGCTTGCAGTTAGAAAGCTGTGAAAAGTGTGAAGGTAGCATTTTCACTCTTGCAGCAACATGAGAAAACCAGAACAAGACCTATTTGGTTACAAAGTACTCGAGTTTAGTAGTTTTAAGTGCCACTTGCCTTTCTGTTAAGGGAAAAAGAGTGCTGCTGAACTATTTTAGCTAGGGCCTATACGTGCAAACTATATCTTCTCTTTTGAAAAAAAACACTCTTCTTCCAACAGTTAACAAGCTCTCAAGGCTCCTCAAGCCGCAGCACTATTTTTAACAGGAATATAACAATTTACTGCCTACAGTACAGCCATCCTAAAAGAATTAAAAAAAAAAAAAAAAAAAAAAAAAA
>VZRE01002018.1:54248-73145 GCA_013396775.1 Cephalopterus ornatus
GGGGGAAGAAAAAGGAGAGGGAAAAATAGAAAAAAGAAAAGAAAAAGGGAGAAGGAAGGAAAAAGGAAAAGGAAGGAAAAAGGAAGAAACAAAGAAAAGGACAAGAAAAAAGAAAAAGGAAGAAAAAAGAAAAGAGAAAATAAAAGCAAAAGGAAAAAGAAGAAAAGGAAAGAAAAACAGAAGGGGGGGGGGAGATAAATCAATCCCAGTCCTGGTTCCAGCGCTGATTCCAGCTGATGGGATGTCTGGAGCCCCGGGGGACACCGCCCAGCCTTGGTGGGGATTCCTTTCTAAGGACAAGTTTCTCTGCCCTGAAGAGGTTTCTCGCTTTCTAGACAAATTATTGACCATGCACAGTCCATTCTTTCAGACCTTTCTGGAAATGAGTCAGAGGGCTTTCAGGATCTTGAGGCGTCTCGATTCCCCCGTTACAGTTCATGCCCACTTCTTGGCCTCATTCCTGGCCTCGGGCTGTACTGCACTGTGCTTATCTCCAGGAACTACAGCAAGGATGTTTGCCCCAGAACTGATGATTCAGTCCTTGGTTGTCTCCAAAGCCATCTGGTTACCAGTGTTTGAGACACACACATTAGCCCCTTGTCTTCTGGGATTCTACAGTGGGGAGGGAGATGCTCTTTTGAGGCAGAAAACACGCTTTCCGCTAGCCATCTCCTCTGGGTGGAGGAGGTAAATAGCTGGCACGACACGTCCCCAGCTGTTCCCAAGCGTTCCCAGTTGCTTCCTGGAAAAAGGGAGGCACAAACTAAGTTTAGAGATGGTCCCCTAATGCCAGACATCACACAGAGGCATCCCAGAGGGTCGGTACCTGTTCCTGCCTGAGGCTGCACATCTTCGCCTCACCCACAAGTGAGGGTTGGTTTCTAATGATTGTGTTTTCCACTGTGTTTCTACTCAAGTCCAAGTCCAGAGGAGGCCACTGATAAGATTAGAGGAACAGAGCACTTTTCCTATGAGGGAATTGGGATTGTTGAGCCTGGAAAAGAGAAGGCCTAGGGGTGACCTAATTGCGGCCTTCCGGTACCTGAAGGGAGCCTGTGAGAAAGATGAAGAGGGACTATTTACATGGACATGGAGTGAGAGGACAATGGGGAATGGATTCAAACTGACAGAGAGTGGGTTCAGATTGGATATGAGGAAGAAATTCTTGACTGTGCGGATTGTGAGGCACAGTTTGTCCAGAGAAGCTGTGGCTGCCACCATCCCTGGAAGTGTTCAAGGCCAGGTTGGATGGGGCTCTCAGAAAGCTGGTCTAGTGGGAGGTGTCCCTGCCTATGGCAGGGGAGTTGGAATTAGATGATCTTTAAGGTCCCTTCCAACCCAAACTATTCTATGATTCTATAAGATTTCAGCAAATAAATCCAGGTTCAAAATGCAACGGATTAATAGTTTTCCACTGCAAGAGCTGGCTGACTGGATGATGGTATCAACACATCTGTGGCTCCCAAAGATGAGATCTGCATTTTACATATGTACATTCTGATAAAAAGTAAAACAGAAGTCAGTATCTGCATCAAAAATACTGCCATTACTTGCCAAAGACCTTTTTCGCCTCCTTTCTGTTCACACCCTCATTTGAAGCTTCTTGTAGCTCAAGTGTGCAGCCTGTCTCCTCCAAGGCAGATCAAGATAAGATCGCTGGAATCCTTCAGCAAAGAGGGGCTGCTCTCAACTATAGTTTATGCAGGAGTGTGTATGTGGCTGATTAAGTCATGCCTGGTTGCCTGAAGGGAATGTGCTGAGCTGGCTCGCTCAGTATCAGGGTTTCTAGAGGAAGGGAAAAACAGGTCCAGCCTGGAGAAGGATGAGGCTGGGGAAAGTGGAAGTGTATTTGTGGAGGGAACAGGAGTAGAAGTTTGTGGTCTTGTCTAGCTTCAGTGCACCTCCCTGTACCCTCAGTGCAATTTAAAATACTGCAAAAGTGAGCTTCCTTTTAATAAGCTGGTTTGCATCTAAGTGCTATACTGTGTTATTCTAATTAAATCAGTATGAACTGCAAATAAGAGTCTTTCTCCCTACTCCCAGTTGGAAGCATATCTAAAGATCTTCAGATGGAGTAGTTACTTGTTTACATCATGTCGTCTCCTTTTCCTCCAGGAGATTTGGAGGTTTAGGTTTTCAGTTTCAACCAGAAAGGGCTGAAAAAGCAATACAAATATATATATACACACACACATATATATATAACAGAGTATTTATGAAAGCAGCAAACACAGGGATTATTTAAGAGCCTTTCAACTGTATGTGGGACACATACAGATAGTAGGATCACTGGAGTAGGAAATAATATCCCTACTGTCTGCTAATATTTAATTTTAATTCAATGAATATTAAGGTAATAACAATACATTTCTCTGAATTTTCATAACCATTTCTTATTTTCAAAAAACACACTCTTAGTTATTTTCTCATGTTCATTTTTTCTAGTATAACTACAGAATTATGCAGTGTAGGTAAAAGGGAATTTAGTAGAGTTTTTTTTTCCAAAAAAAAATCAGAAATGCAAGTCTGAAGAGTAGCAGAGAATTAGCACTCATAAATAGAAATACTTTGCAGTTCCAGTGCGCCAAGTGCCTACAAGGATGTCAGAACACTTAACGTATGTTTAGTTCCTTCTTACCTCAGTATTCACATGTCACAGGTTGGGAAATACAGGGAGGGAAGTTGATAGACTAATTGATTTACCGAATGTTAGGTAGGAATTGTTGCCAGAGTCTTATTTCCTAAACTCAATATTTTGTTTCCATTACAAGATCAAAGGAAAATGCAACACATGCTGATCAATGTTCAGATTCAGCCAACTCTGTCTGCAGAAGATTGTAACCATGTAAAGCATTAATGCAGCACAGGCTGTACTCTCTTGATCGTACAGTGTGGCTCTGTCTCCTTCTACTGGTTTACATTTGTTATAGATGTGCTACTACTGGCTCCAGACTACTACAGATTTATACTTTTGTTCAGTTAACTGGAGTTCCTACACTGAGTACCACAAGTCTTGGAATTTCTTGAGACAGTTCACTCAGCGGATTACTAGGTATATAAGCATTCATTTTCTGCTTAAAATGGCTGTGCTGACTGTTTGGTTTTCAAGAGCAGAGAGTGAGGAGTTAAGAATTTGCATTTATCCCAGCCAAAATCTGATTGAGATACAGCTCATATAATTCAATTGGTTTATGCTGGTGCCACTCTGAAAATATATTATTATTTTATGTATGGATATCTATACAAAAATCTATCCAAGAAAAGCTATATGGCATCTGTTAATTAATGGAAGCCATTTCATTTGAGAGGCCTCTGAATGATTATTGATTTTTCTCTATCATTCCCAAACCAACAGAAAAACAACCCTGAATATTTTCTCCAAAGTAGTCAAAGTGACAGGCATCTTTAACTTAATTACTGCTTTATTATGATGTATTTCATTCACTGTACATACTCTGTAATGACTCCCGAGGAGTCAATGTTCTTTGTGGAGCAGATATGGAGGCCTTGAGTCTTGACCTCACTGGATTCATTATACAGCCTGGATCATGCAAAGCACCACAGGATGATGTCCAGACTAGGTGTGGCTACTCCAGCTCCCAGAAATAGTGCCACTGAAAAAGCTTTGGGAGATGCTCATGTAGAAGACAAGGTAAATTTAAAAGAACACTGTGAATAGGGTATGAATATCAGACAGGTTGCTAGAAGCTACTTTTAACAAAAGGGTTATTAAATCATTAGCAGGGTTATTAAAAATACAGACTCTAAACCAGACCAAAAGCAAAAGGTGGTTGTAATAAGCATCTGTGGTCATCCTAAGGGAGAAAATAAAGCACTGGAATTGCTTTGGCTACAAGTCCAGTTTCCTCTGACACTAATCACTCTTTCTGGCCTTCTAATGTGGGTCTAAATGAGAGCAGCAGAGACACTTCATTAAATAATTCAGCCTTTCTGAGTAGACACTTCTATCAGGTGTCCACCATAAGCCCTTTCTAGCAATTACTGGGAAGCCAGTACATCCAAACACGGAGGACATTCCCTTTTAGTCTGTCCGTCTCTGTCTTAAACCTCTAGAGATTTCAGCAACCATGTTGAAAATGCTAAACCAATGCGGATCTACATGGGATTAAGTCAATGAGAGTACAGCTACACTGTCTTGAGACTACACTGAGAAATTTTGTTTTACCTCTGGTCAGTCCGTAGCTTATGTTTAAAGTGTCTAAACTTGTGCAGCATCACAATTTAAACTGTTTCAAGAGTTAGTCTGCACGCGTGTCACCTGAGCTACAGACTGTTTCATGACAGTTCCTGGCCTAGCATGTTTAAAAGTCAAGTTATGGCCAAAGTACGTGTAAAAGCAGAGTGTGAAACAGTACACCTTTTAAAATCCCAGGTCAGGGCGAGCTGACCAGTTTGAGAGCTGTTAGTGTGTCTAGCACACTTGTGTCTGAAGGGTCTCAGCCACCTTGGGCGTTCTGGGACAGGCATTTTGTGTTCGTGAGGGCCCATTTCTTTGCAGTGTCGTCTAATGGATTTGCAGTCCCGATGTGTGGGCAGACCAGCAAGTTGCCAGAAGAGGGTGTAGCAGGAGTGAGCCGAAGCACCGAGCATCCGTCTGCTCGCCAGTGCCTGCCGGCTGATGTGTACTTGCTCCCCTCGGTGGAAGATGTTTCCTGTGGTAAATCAGAAGGCAAACATTCCTAAAAGGACAGTGACAGGCAGCTGCCTGGCTCGATGCCATTTTTTGCGGTAATTTATGCCTCTGCCTGAATTCTGCTGAGATCAGGCATATGCAGGGAGAGAGGGCAGGGAGGGAGGTTTTACGGTGATTTATTGTGATGCAGACGGTGAGCACAGGAAGAGAGACCAAGGTATCTGGCTGCCAGGTTTGGTTTTCTTACCTACAGAGTAAGAAGGGGAAGAGAGTCTTGAGGCTAACCCAAAGGGATGTCTTACATCTTCAGGAACTAAAAAACCTGTAGGAGTGACATTAAGACAGTGGAAAAGAAGTGTAACATCCAAAATTTTCCATGCGGTGATACAGTTTGCTGATTTTAGGGACAACATATGTGGATGCCTGAGCCCAGGTGAACTTAGACTCACCTTTCAGTTAAACTGCTCTTTTTTTCTACACTCAAATTAAATTAAAATGGCTTTAAACCCACTAAACACAGAGTCTTTTTTCTTATGAAAACACAACATTTCTAATCAAAAGACAGATGTAAAAGTACATAGAAAGAGGGAAACTGAGCTTGATGTAGCTTTGTTTTAGGGAGGAAAAATAATATAATTCAATAAGACTGGCTTAAACCCTCTGATTAAAGCTTTTTTAACATAACAGATAGGGAGGATGAGATCTACACTGAGATAGTGATAGTTAGTAAAGATCAAAAGAGCTTGTGTTCATGCCAACTAGATTAAATGACAGGATGTGGGGAAGTGCTGGGTACCATATCTGGTTACTATACATACAAGGCTTTATTCCCTGAATGTATATATATCTATCAGGTTATATGCATTTATATATGGAAATTATAGAAATAAATTGAAAGCAACCTACCATGTGTAGAGTATTTGTTCTGATACTGTTCTAAGATTGCATTTCTTCCATTTAGTATGTAAAGCTTTAATTTTTTTACAGCTGTCTCTCTTACTAAGATTATAGAAGTAAATTGTATTAGAAATTGAGGTTTATTTTTAAATGCATTAGCATTCCACTGGTCTCACTTGGTAACTTCCGTGCATAAAATCAGTAGAACCATGCATTTTATAGTCGAACTTTGTTTTAGCAGGAAGCCTAGGACAACTTTAGGAGTAAATTAAACTTAAGGCCCAAATTGTAGTTGTCATTTTAGAGGGGTTTTTTTAATACTTATTTATCTGCATGTGCCCCCTGAAGAGGCAGGATAAGGGACTGGAAGAGTCTTTTGCCTAAGCCAGTGTGTCTGCTCTTGTGTTTCTTATACACTCTGCAACAGCAGGACATGGAAGGGAATGTGAATGTCAGGAAGGGAAAATGCTGCTGGATATGAAGATGCCACAGGCCTGTGCCACCATACACTTCTGCACAGCAGAAGGGTCCGTCCCTCACATCTGCTGAACAGGCCAGAAAGTCCTGCCTGGTCGAGCTATGCCAGAAAGACGCGTAAAAAGGAGAGTTTCTGTCTTGCCTGCAGGAAGATTGATGACCAAAAATGAAATGGTTTAGCGTGAGGTGCAACTGAACTGAACAGATTTCATTAGCTGCACCTGCCTTTTATTGTTATTTTTCATTGTTGCTGGAGTGCTGCCTATAAACTTGAGCCTCACAGCGCTCCAAGTTGGGAATGCTCCTGAGAAGATTGTCTCTCTTCCAGAAACCTGAAAACAACAAGCAAAAGACAAAAGATGAAGAGAGAAGGAGGAGGAAAAATGATTTAGTACACCAAGGACATCGCTAGCGTTGGATAAATTTCTGGCAGACAGATGCAGGACAGGCTGGAGCAACATGCCAGGATAATGAGAGCCAGAAACAGCTACAACAGCAGAAAAGGTGCAAGGTTCCACTATGCTTTGTGACAGGGATGGGGGCAGGAAGGGGCAGCTCCTTTAGCCTTCCCAGCAATCCCACAAACAAGAACAACTCAAGGTTTATGCCCCATGTAGTTGTCCACGTCTGTGCAAAGTGAGGATAAAGTAGCATACTTGTGCTGATGCAAACATTCCCACAAAACAAATCAGGTCCTTGATATTCTACATAACACAGATTTTGCCAGTGGTGGATTTTAATGTAAGCAGCCTCCTCCTGTAAAAGAAAGAACTGGAAGCAGCAGGGACTTGAAAGAAAGAGTAATTTCAACTGCAAGGCTGTAACAGTCTGACAGTGGGCAACTGATACAATGCAATCTAGTAAGCAGGTTGAGCTACTAATTCTGAGCCACTGCCACAGAAAAAGGTTCCATCAGGTCTTGACTGCTGTGCAGTCCTGTGGGCCTTACTGCCATTCTGCAAGCTGCACATCCTCTGGATTCAAAGAGTGTCTGCAATTTTCATAACCTTAAAATTCCTGGCAACTTAAGAGAGTTTGCCTGTGCTTGTTTTATTTATGTTGCTGATGGACTTTTCATAGTGAGGAAAAATATTCAGCTTCACTGCCCACGCTTAAGAATCATGTAATCATACAGTTTTTTAGGATGGAAAAAAAAAGACCTTGAAGATCACTGAGTCCGACCCTTAACCCAACACTGTCAAGTCCACCACCACTAAACCATGTCCCCCAGCACCACATCTACATGTCCTTTTAAATAGCTCCAGGGATGGTGACTCCACCACTTCCTTGGGCAGCTTGTTCTAATGCCTGACCATTCTTTCCATGAAGAAATTTCTCCTAATATCCAATCTAAACCTCCCCTGGCAGAACTTGAGGCCATTTCCTCCTGTCCTATTGGCTTGTTACCTGGGAGAAGAAGCCAACCTTCACCTCACTACAACCTCCTTTCAGGTAGTTGCAAAGAGCAGTAAGGTCTCCCCTGGGCCTTCTCTTCTCCAGGTTAAACAAACCCAGTACCCTCAGCTACTCCTTGTAAGACTTGCAGTCTTCTACTAAAGACTGAGGCAAAGAAGGCATTAAGTACCTCAGCCTTTGTCGCCATCCTTTGTCACTATGATTCCTCTGGCATCCAATAAAGGACGGAGATTCTCCTTAGCCCTCCATTTTTTGTTAATTTTTTATTGTCTGGCAGTAGCCAAGTTAAGTTCTAGCTGGGCTTTGGCCCTTCTAATTTTCTCCCTGCATAACCTCATGAAATCCTTGCACTCCTCTTGATTTACCGGCCGCTTCTTGCACAGGTCAAAAACTCTCTTTTTTTTTTCATCGAGTTCCAGCCAAAGCTCTCCATTCAGTCACACACTTCAGGAACCTTCTCAAATGTTTCCTCTCTGCTCTATTGTATTTCCAGCAGATGTCTGGGAAGTCCCCCATAAGAACAAGGAGTAGCAATTGTGAGCCTTCTCCCAGCTGCTTATGGAATATTTCATCTGCCTCTTCATTCTGGATAATCCACAAGGATATCTGCCTTGTGGGCCTTCTCCCGATTCTTACCCATAAAGACTCAACCTCATCATCACCACCATTAAGCTCCAGACAATGAAAACACTCCCTTAACGTACAGGGATACCCCAGAAGAAGGTCAGGGTGTAACGCAGAGTCTATCAGCCTTGGGTGGCCTCCTGCCACACTGAAGAGTATTACAGGGAAGAGATACCCTGCTGTGATCCCCTTTTCCACAGGATCCTGCAAAACTTCCCTGCCAATTGCTTCATTGGTGGCTGAGGAGGAGGCAGGCCAGAGCATGGGGCAGATCTTCACTGCCCTTGAGACCCTGGATACTTTTGCAGCCATCAAGCAACACTGACCCACTTCCACTGTCCTCTGTGGATGACGCTGTACAATTGCAAGGGCAGGATGTGCCATGGGAAGCAGGTCCTCCCAAAAAGACCAGCAAAGAATGGAAACGTTTTATGGCCAAGGCCATCACCGAGTTGCCAAACAGTTCTGGCCCAGTTCCACAGAATTCCCACCTGGTCTTCCCTCTGGGCTGAACCCGCACTGCCATGGGCAGTCCCACAGCTTTACACTGCACTCCAAGGGATTCGTCTCTTGGCTCCTGCCTGAGTCAACAGCTGCCCTTGCCCAAAGTACTGGGACTTGGGTTTGCTACTACAAAATATTTTGCATGCACAAAGGCTTTAAATACAAGCTAAACATACAGACTGTGGTCTGGACACTCTTTGAAGAGTGGGCAGTTGTTCTGCTCAAGAGTGCAGACTACTGAAAATTCAGCAGTAACAGCATCAGGAGCAAGAAAATGCAGGCTTAATAATAGGACAAAAAAAGTAGTACATCAATGTATTTTCCTGGCAGTTTGTCAATACCAACTTTAGACAACTTCATTGTAGTGATGAATATGCAGGCCATGAGTTAATAGCTTCTTACTTATAAATTAGTCAGCTTAGCCAAACAATCCCCGTTTGCTGTCAAATCTACCTGATGGCAATAATTTAGGGAAGATGAGCTGAACTGTATTGACAAGCTGTATCTGCTGACTCTGAAGTTACCACTGGAGAACAGATGTCTTTCTTTTTCTACGCAATTTCCTATCTTCCTTCTGTGCACCAGTTCCATAATGTCCCCAACAGAATTGGCAGTTGTGGAGAGGTGAAGGCACCATATTATAGCTTCCCATAGAGAGCCATAACTTGCCTTATTTTGCTTAAAATTCAATCCAAATCATGGCAAAGCAGTAAATTACTGTTTGGGGTTTTTTTTTGTGATGAAAACTATATATTGTAGGCCAAATACGGACTACATACATGCGCAGAAACCTTGGAGGGCTGCGATCTCCGAGGACAGGCACAAACGGTGAAATTAAAACTATATTGATGTGAAAAAACCCCACATCACACCAACAAACAAACCTGATTTGTAGTAGCTGCGGATTTGGGCAACACACAGCTAACATAAAGGAAAAAAAAAAAAAAGAAAGAAAAAAAAAAAAAGGAAAAAAAAAAAGAAAAAAAAAAAGGAAGACAAACAAAAGCCCCCCCAAAAAAGCACAAACATGTACCTATATTCTGGCTGCAGCCTTGCCCATAAACAGATACCTCTCGTCCACGAGCACACAGAGGTGTTTTACACAGGAAACAAGCGACAGCTGCCAAGCAGATACACTTGTTCAGTGTGGTCACTCCAAACTCGGTAGCACATTCCATTCCCTGGCCCAGGGCGAGGCAGGGGTTTTCCAGAGCACTCCCGGTCGCTGCGTCACAGAGGATTTGGCCCCTGTGCGTTACATCTCTGATGCATTATGATTTTATTTAGAACACACTTCAGCTCTTCAGCCTCCAGGCTGCAGAGGCAAGGTGCCAGTCTTCAGCAAGAGGGGGAAGGACTATAAATAGAGCAGGCAAGGCTGCCACAGGCAGCTTTTGGTCTGCTTAACTTTCTTGTTTAGCCTGGAAGAAGCAGAAATCTAATCTGCTGAGGAGATAG
Source organism: Cephalopterus ornatus (assembly GCA_013396775.1). Classification (NCBI taxonomy): domain Eukaryota; kingdom Metazoa; phylum Chordata; class Aves; order Passeriformes; family Cotingidae; genus Cephalopterus; species Cephalopterus ornatus. Next base: position 64,279 of record VZRE01002018.1, read on the forward strand.
GGCACAGCACAGGCACTAGCAACAGCTCTTCTCTCCAGCCAGTGACTGCCTCTCATTTTCTAGGTACAGAGATACAGCCACTTACCTTTAATGAACAAGGACAGCACTACCTTCCATCTGTGCTTCCCCCCAACTCTCTTGGCTTTTTGCAAGCTCTTGCCACGCAAACTGTCAGGTATTTTCATGAAATCAGCTGCTCACGAGGGAAATGGTCCTTCATTTTCAAAACAAGAAACAAAATGAATCCCAAAATTAAGTACACAGAGGCAACACACATTTCATCTTTCTGATGCCCATGGAGCTTTAAGAACTGCTGTTTATTAGTTCTTGCTCTAATTTGTATCCCCATCACGTAGGCTCACGAGGAGATCTCCCTGGTGTTGTGTGTATAAGGAAGGGATATTTTTGCTGCAGGACAAGTACATAAAAATAGCACCAAGAGCCCAGTCCTGAACTCAAGAGGCCTTTGTTTTCCCTCACAGGTACCTACACTGAGAGCTTTTTCATCCCTTACTCTGTGCTTGACTCAGTTACTACTAAAGAGAGAAACCATATTTCTTCTGATTTTGACTGCCTAGCCCACCTTTCGGTGAGTATATTTTATTTACAGCACAAAGCTCATGGAGGCTGTCTTTGAACACTGCATTTTAGACTCAAAGCACTTGAATTGATTCTTTGAACTCCACACCAGATTGCATTGCAGAGCAATGGTTACCCCTATTCCCTCCTGCTGGGATGCACCCTAAGAGGGACAACATTTAAAATAATTTCAGAATATGCTCTCAGCCTTACACTATGCACAAAAGCAGATGGGATTACTTAGGTCATGAAAAAAAAATCACATACTAAATATGACACTTGAAAGCAAACCATCAAGTCTTAGGGGAAGACAGCTGGATCTCATAAATCTTTGTCTTCCACTAAATATTCAGCCTACATTCCCTGTGTTTTCCTCCTTGCTAAACCTGAGATACAAGAATCTAAATTGGAAGGCAAGCTGGAGCAGAGTATCAGTGACCTGCTACAACCGTGGTCTTCCACAGACACATTGGGTTTGCGGCCTATTGGAGTTTTCCTCCTGCCCACCCTCTGCTACACAGGCAGGAAGGATTTCTCTGTTCCACAAGGTTTAAGGTTTAATAGCCTGTGAACCTTTCCTACCGACAGGTGCCTCTTTTTCCTCAGTTGGTTTAATCAATTAAAATAGCCGGGAGTCAGTAAGGACAACTTGAACACATTTGTATTTAACTGCAACCTCAGATGAGAGAAAACATCTGAAGTCTCTCTGTCCAAAGCTTGTCACCTCACGCTCTCCACAAGAGAGCTGACTGACGATACGCTGGGAAATTTGCATCCCGTTTCCCTTCTAAATTGTGATTTAGCAAGCATCATTTTTGTGACACCAGCTGTTATTTGGAAGGGAAACGTTTCTAGATTTTTTGGAAAGCTGCAATTTCTTATTGTAAGAAAGGCTGCAGCAGTAGCACAGAAGGGCAGCAAGGCCCAGTTTGGATCCACTGGCACATTCAGACCTTTCAGACCTGCCTCTAGCACAGGACTTGCTGCACTAGAGAACTCATCAGTCCTCAGCAAACTGGAGAGACAAACAGAATTTGTCAGATGCCAAATCTGAGGAAACAGCTTCTCTGCAAATGGCCACACAGGGCCTTTTCTGTTGTTAACCTGGACAAAGCCGACGTTTTCCCATCACAATCTGGTTTCAGAAATAAATACTTGTATCTGAAACTTGCATATGCACCTACAAGTCAGCTGAAAGCTAATGCCAGACCAAGAAGTGACAAATAAAATTTGCTGAAATTAAGAAAACTCCCATCCTACATCCAAAAACAGAGGACAGTAACTGGATGTGCCTGATAAAAAGGACTGACAACAGCAGACACTGGTAAAATCAGAAAAGAAACATGCTGGAGAGCAGTAACAGGAGTTATAACTACAGTAACAATAAACTTCAAAATTGGGTTTTGAAGAAACACTGAATAAATAAAAATTAAAAAGACTACTTTTGCTACCTTTTAAAGTTTTTCATGGAGGTAAGTTTTAGCAACTTCTGTTGTAAAATGAGTGAAGCTTTATCTAAGTACTGCACACTGTTCTTGTAAACCTATGCAAGTACATTCCTTCTCTAAATCTCTGTATGTCTGAATAATATACTTTGTTCATATTAAGACAACACTCCACATGACTTTATTTGTAGAATACCAAGTTGGAAACAGAGGTAAAAACAACAGAACATAAAAACTTATTATGAAACCAAAGTAAAATAATAAAACGGTGCATTTTCCTCAATAGTTTAATTCCTGTAGGAACTTCAATAAAAAGCTTACTCCATTAAACGTGAGCTTAATTTCAGCATTTGTTGTAATTTCTCTAGTGTATTAAAGAATCCTAAGTCGCTTTAACAAACATTCAGATTAATAAATCCAATGACACAAGGAGTTTTTCTGGGGGACTATTCAGTAGTTCCCATTGCATGAATGCACATGGGCAATACTATATATAAAAAAGCCAAACCATTTAACAAGAGTGAAGAGATTTGCACTACAGATAAACTGAACACAAACTAAAGCGAACTCTGAAATGACAGAGTTGCATTAACACAAAGGCACATTTTACTTTTAGTGTAAATTCACATTTCTAGAAGGTAAAAGTTTTGTGCCCAGGCAACTTCAAGTCATCGCAGCACAATCAGTCAAACAACTCTTAACTGCACATATCTGAACTTTCAATAGAAAGATCTGGTTTCTATTTCTTTAATCCAGTTTTATTAAGGGAGAAATTAAATTAGAAACAGAAGGACTCCCCATCCCATATTTACAGCCTGCAAACTCTGCTGCTTTCTCATCAGAAATTCTGGTTTTGCTGTCAAATTTTGTTAAGCTTTGTGACTATCAGCACCCTCACAGTTTGGTCAAAGGCCCCACAGACACAGAGACCCTTTTTGTCAGGGCTCCAGTCCAGGCTGGAGATGGGCTGTGTCGACAGAGTCACGTTCTGCAAGAGATTGACAGACCCTGCCACCCCCATCTCGGCTCCTTCCGAATCCTTCTTGGAGCGCTGAGCCGGGTACTCACTGCCAATGGGAAAAGGAAAACAAAAACAAACACACCTGCTTAGAATTTACTGATACAAACACACCATTATCCTCCTTATTTCCTGTTCTACAGATAAGGCAAATCAATGTCTGTCATTAAAAATAAAGAATAACCACATCCAGCTATACCCACACCGCATATTTAGTGGGTATTTCATGACAGAAAAAAAGGAGGCAGGAAGTTTTTAATCCTGACACCTCTCTCCAATAGCCCTTCATTTTTTAACCATTTGGCTTTTGCCACAAGCAGGAAAATTTCACCTCAACTATCACTCTGAAACTTAACGCACCTGTGTTTAGTATGATGAAATTATGTAAGAAGCATTGAAAGTCCAGGCTTTCAATATTCTTCTCAGACATAACTGCTACTGTATGTGAATTTTAAGAAATCCATTTTCTTCCATTTATCACATTGTTAACCAAGGATATAATTAGATTTTCATTATGTTGAGACAACTGACAAGGGCAAAATTTACCTGTGCTGTCACATTCTCTTAGGGATTAATTCAAGATTCCAGATCAAGTTCTGACACTGAAATCACCCTTTCTACTGCATTTTTAAGCAATAATTTTAACTAGATATTCTGAGATTGGAAGCAGGACCCCACTCATCATTTTCAGAAAGATTCTTTCTTAAAACATTAACTGGTTGTTTTCTTATTCCCAACTGGAGAAATGTTCACTTACTATTTCCAGAGATGAAGGCTCCCAGATCCTCCACTTGTCATAAATATGTCCCTGTTCTGTGGCAGGTGCCTGACCTGCCATATGGTAGATTTTTGTGCCTAATAAAAAAAAAAAAAAATTAAAATCAGCATTGCACAGAAGTAATTTAGTGATGAACTTCAGAGGAAAAGGTACAGAATCTTAAAACGGAGGCCATTTGTACGAAGAGAACCCAGCCTTCTCATGGTGGATGGTTAATTTAACTGTCTGACACCTCTTAAAATCATTACTGGAAGGGAATACTCTGCAAACACTGTGCGAACACAACAAACAGTCTACAATTCAAATTTAAACCTCATCCAAGGCTCAGCAACGTCATGCAGCAACAGAAATCACTTAGGAAAAACCCCAGCGCACGTGCTCTGATTTAATGCACATCCGTCTGTAAACATCCACAAGGAAAAGCTTAAATGTCCTAAAGGAACGACAAGTTCCATTTTCACATTTTAATCATTACAAACACTAATTCAGTAAAAAAATTCTGTGATTCAGAATCAAAGTACTTCCAACACCTTATCTGCTTTGAGTGATGGTACAGATGATATTAAAGACATTAAGTTGAAACTCAGCTTTTTCTTAAAAAATTTTCTGTAATTATCATCAGACTTTGTTCACTAACTAAAAAAAAAAAATAAAATAAAAAAACCCTTGTTTTATAAACTAACCTGGGCATTTATTATCTGTTTGTACTACACCTGAAGTACTTTGACAGCATATATTCAGAAAGTTTGTTTCTTATTAAGAAATTCTCTGTCTCCCCATACCTTCTCTGAAACAGAAGCAAAACCTTTGGTTGGATGCTGAGTTCTCATATCAAAAACATGGAATTTCCCCTCAAGCGACGTGGCCACCAGCTTGTTCATATTTATATCTTTTCTGTCAAACTCCACACTGCAAACCTGGAAATATAAAAAAAGATACGTTCCGTCTTGAAATTCACCCATTGCTAAAAAAACAGTGGGTGTTCTGTGATTTGTAAATATACATTAACAATTTGTTATTCCTTACAATGACATCCCCACCAATTCGGAAATAACAAATCTGTCTGAAAACGTGAATCCACTGAAAAATACCCCATCCTGTCTTGACCAAGAATTTCAGGTGCACAATTTTTCGAACTTAAACAAAATTATTTCTTGTTGCGATCTGAGCAGAAACACCTTCTGGGTAAGTCTCACATGGAGTCCTTTTAACTTTTCCATCCTGCATAGAAGCTGGAATGAAAAAATACTTCTGTGGTTTCCTTACCCCATTCTTAATGTTGGTCTCCCACCGCAGTGACATGGTTTTTAAATCAAACAATTTAATGTCCCCATTGTCGTATCCAGCACATACAACACGTTCCTCTTGGTTGTAGGCATTGCCTGGACACAGAGAAAGAATTAATCAGAAAACACAAACCCTCTTTAGCCTGTAAATTTCACGAGTCCTAAGCCTGCAATTTCAACTTACATTTATTAAAAAAAAAAAAAAAAAAAAAATTAAAAAATTGCTATTGGGATATTAAGACTTCATGAACTGGATGGTTTTCAAAGCTGAAGCACATAGAAAAATCTTGTGTAAGACACAAGGAGCTTGTTCTGTCCAAAAGAAAAATGCGGAGTTCACATCAAGCATTGCTGTTTTCTTTAATTAGCTCTTAAGCTTCAGGGATCTTCTCATAAATTAATGCCTTAATGCTTGCTAGTTGGAACTACGCTTAAAACAGTGATGGGTTTCCTGTGCATGGCAACATTTACGCTCCTTCAGAAAAACACAGCTGGACATACTATTTTTACATTCCTAGGCTTAAAAATAAAGCTTGCACAGCTTATCTGTGTGAAACCACAGAATCAGTGAATCATTTAGGTTGGAAAAGACCTTCAAGATGATTGAATCCAACTGCAAATGGTGATCAAAGGTGATTAGAGAATAATTCCAAAACCAAGCTATCACAAAACTGGCTTATTTTGAAAAAAAACCCCAACATAAAACCCACAGAAATCTGGCAACGTTGAAAAGCAATCTCTGCTACCTATGTATCTACACAACATAAACTATTCCATAACATCCTGAAATACACTGGTAATCATCAAAGCCCAGTCATATTAGAGGGAGGAAGGGTCATAATCTGATCAACTACCAAATGCCACTGTCCAGCAGTCTCTTTTGCTCTCCCCCTGTACAGGTTCCATATTAGCCACTGGAGTGTCTTTCTGCCTCGGGTCCCACACCTTCACAGTTCCTGGGAAAGAAGGACAATGGATTTTGTGTTAGGGATACACTGTCACGCTGTGTTCATTTTCCCAGGAAAGCCCTTTGCTTTTCAGCCTGATCATTCAAAAACCCTTTCAATTCCAGAAAGCCTGACTGCGTTTAGTGGATACAAGAAAGAACCACAAAACCAAACAGAAATAAAGTGAAAGCATTTCTTAAGGATGTATTTTTCTCTAGCTGGTATTTTGCATTTATTCTGCTCTGTATTCCTTCTGTCCCAGCCTCAGTGACAATGGTGTATTTTGCTTATCTACAGCTACTAAAAGAGAGAAAATTTGTCCCAAGGAAGATTCAAAAGACAGCGTATGAAGAACTAGTTGCAACAGGTTGTAACTAGTTCAGATGGCAGACTGTGCCCTGCCATCAGAGCTCACAGGCTCAGAGGAACTGAGAAGACTTGCAGAGTTCTCTAACTCACCATCTCGACTGCCAGTCACAATTTCTGGTGCACCTTCCCCAATTCCTAAGCCACCTACACCATCTATACTGTTTATGATTTCCTTATGACCTTTCACAGAATACACTGGTATTTCAGGAGCTTCTAAATTCCTAGGCAAGAAAGAAAAAGAACAGATAATATGGCATTTTCCTTGACACTCAGGATTTGTATAAAAATGAGAGGAAACTTGAGCATAAATCATATAAGCTCAGACTAACAGTGAGAACAAAATATGGGTATCACCATTAAGAACCACATGTCTTTGTTTATTCCTTCTTTGGCTACTGTTTTGGACTGGTCTGAAAAGTTTTGCTCAGTTTTGGACTTCCCTGTTTGTAAAGGCAATTAAGGGATTCACCAGAGAAACCCTTCAGACCCGGTTTTTATGCTGGAGTAAAAATGAATCACACTACAGATCAAAATACTCCAGTTAGCTCTACTTTCAGTAAGGCTACAAAACGACCTGATTCACTGATGCCCACCTAGCTCTGACTACTAGTCTTCAACTTCAGGTGAATATTGTATCCAGCCATGGTTTTCATGGTTCCTTCCCACTGATTCCCAATCTTTGAGAATCCTTCAGAATTTTATTTTACATTTCCATTAGTGACTATTCCATGTCACTCTTGCTATTCTAACAAGAACTGATAATTCCATGACAAGGGAAATATAATAATAATGATAATAAAATAAGCCCCTTTTGACACTATTGCTTTATTTGATAATCAATTTACCTAAAAATTAATTACACAAATCATTCAGGGACCTGAAAAAACATTTAAAACTTCAAGATTAAAAATACATATTTAATCTAGACATCAAATTTAGCTTGAACACAACCGCTTGTTTGTATTTGTACATCCACTCAAAAGCCTCTTTTCGGAGGAGGACCTCACAGAACTTTAACAGGTTTTTGTAGCTGCACACAAAAAATGGGAGTGAAGCAGCACTGAATTAAACACTCTGCAGAATTCACGTTGTTTTTAGAAAACAGGCACGGTCCAAATACAGTAGCCAGTGAAGCTTACACTGGGTCCCAACCACAGCCAGCAAGGGAGAGCATCTCATGCAAAAGCCAGGCACAGAAACCTGCGTTCAGACAGACAAACACAGCTCCAAGCGGAAAAGCTTCCACAGAGAATATCCATGCTTACCATATGTTAAGGTTTCCATCGAAATCTCCTGTAGCTAAGTATCTTTGCTGCAGAGATGTCGCTCCAAAAGTTCCACATTTTATAGGTTTGGGCTTTTCAATCTTTTAAAGGAAGGAAACTGTGTCAGCACATGGAAAAGGCAACACAAACCCACAGACGGCGCAGCTCTCGGGAGTCCACAGGGGCAGGTGTCAGTGACACACACGTGGGATATTTGGTGCAAAACACTATCAAAATGCTATCAAAGGTAAACTACACGTTGAGTTTATTTCCTTGTGCACAGGAAAGCAGAGAGTCCAGTTTACTGGTCCTGAAGAACAACAATTTATTTGCTTGTGGCCTGTTGGGGCTTTATGCGCCTGAGCCGCTGCTACCCCTGAGACTGAGCCAATGCTCGAAGGTCAGTCTGAGAGGTAAAAACAAACAAAAAAACCCCTGGAACACCCCAAACACAGCCCTGTAACCCATAATGCAACCCACGACAACAAACCAAGGCATACGGGCTTGTCGGTGAGTGGCGAGAAACAGAATCACGGACTCAATCAGGCTGGAAAAGACCTCCAAGATCACCGAGTCCAACCCGTGACTGAACACCCCCATGTCAACCAGGCTCTGGCACCGAGTGCCACATCCAGTGTTTCCTCAACCACCCTCCAGGGACGGTGACTCCACCACCTCCCTGGGCAGCCCCTTCCAATGCCCAATCGCCCTTTCTTTCTGTGAAAAAATTCCCCCTAATGTCCAACCTAAAACTCCCGCTTGCCCAGCTTAAAGACTCCGTCCCCTCGGTCCCGCCGCCGGCTGCCCGGGAGCAGAGCCGGGCCCCCACCCGGCTACATCCTCCTGCCAGGGAGTCCTTGAGAGCGGTAAGGCCACCCCTTAGCGACAGGAGAGACAGGACATCGCGGGATCGGGCACGTTTAACGGGGTGCGGGGGGGGGAGTCCCCGCGCTCACCTCCCGCAGCAGCTCCAGGCGGGCCCCCCGCAGCTCGTACAGCTGGACGAGGCCGGTGCCGCGGGCGGCGCTGCCCAGGCACAGCAGGCGGGCGCTGCGGGGCACCCACTTGCAGTCGAACACGGTGTAGTTGAGCGCCTGCTGGGCGTGCGACACCACCTGCGGCCGCTCCAGCCCCGGCGCCGCCGACATCCCGCCCCCGGCCCCGGCCGTTCCCCGGCGGA
>VZRE01002018.1:73504-117688 GCA_013396775.1 Cephalopterus ornatus
CATCGTGGAGCACCTGCAGCTTCAGATCAGGTTCAACCTGAAAACGAGGAACGTTGAGATCAAGGTAAAGGGGAGCCCCCTTTCCTCCCGCCTGCCCCGCTGAGTAGAAGAGAAGGTTGTGCAGAGGTCTCATAGCACCCTCCCCGCATCTGGAGGGGCCTACAGGGAGGGTGGGGAGGGACTCCATCAGGAGCTGTAGTGACAGGATAAGGGGGAAGGGGTACAAATTGGGGAAATTTAGGTTAGGTATCGGGAAGAAATTTTTTACTCTGAGGATGGTGAGACACTGGAACAGGCTGCCCAGGGTTGTTGTGAATGTCCCATCCCTGAAAGTGGGGGCATAGAGGTTGGATGGGGCATGGAAGCAACCTGGTCCAGCGGGAGGTGTCCCTGCCCAGGGCAAGGGGGTTGGAACGAGATGATTTTTAAGATCCATTCCAATCCCATAACATTCTGTGATTCTAACTCCTGAAAGGCAGGCCTCTCATGTTCAACATGATTCCTTCTTGTTCCACAGATTAAAGACTAGAAAAGCATCCCTAATCCCAGATAATGCTTGGAAAAATGGAAACTGTGTGGTTTCACCTACCCAGAAGACCCTCACAGGGGATGAAATCTGGCAGTTGTTGTTCAGAACAAGCAGTTAATGCAACTAAAATCCGAAAGTGTAAATCTGTTCCAGAAGGGGCCAGCATAAGTTGGAGGAGTGTTCAGTTTTTTGTAGGACAAAATTATGTGCTGCAGCATTAAGGAAAAATTTTAATCTATGTGTAGGATAGAATTTTGGGATGAAATGTTTTCCAGCTATTTAAGGCTACTTAATGCTTACCTGACAATTTTGATTGAACAGAGTCTTTTGAGGGGGGCACTAAATCTTCTGTCTTTGTTTGCGGCAGACAGTAAGGGCCCGTAGTATTTGATTGCTTGTAATTTTTCTTCAATGGATTGCACTGGAATATTTCAGGGCACAGATACCAACAGGTGTTGTAGATGCTCATTCTTCTTCCTTACTCCTTCTCAGGAATATTCAAACTAGCAGTTTTTAAGTGTAGAGCCAAAGCTTTGGCATAAGACTCACTGAATTAACAATGTTGACAATTAACAATCAGAGATCTTCCAATACTGAAAGTAAAGACGCCAACAGGAATTTTGCTTCCTAACCTTGAAACCTTACCACTAGAGGAAACATGACAGAACTATACCTTACTTAAACTTCCTAGAAATAACTTCCAGGAAAAGGGAAGGAGGAGCAGGAACTCTTGCACTTCCATTCCATAACTGTGCAGGAGCAAAACCTGGGATTTTAACACCACTTTGTGATACGAAATGATGTCTGGTGAGAAGCAAGATTAATTTTGTTCTTGATCAAGCACATTTCATTGTGCCTATATCCACCATGACGATTGAAAACTTTAAAACGTGTTTCATTTACCTGCTACGGCATCTTTAGAATATTATCATTAGAATAACTCTCCTGCCATAATCATCCTTCTCTTTTTTTCTGCTCTTCTCTGTTGCAGTATAGTTCATGTTGATTTTGAGTTTTCACAATAAAAAGGGTTCTCAATGTGTGTGTGAGGGGAATTTTCAGCACCTTCTCTCTTCCCTCCAAGCACAGGCTTTTTCAAGTCCTGATTCTAGCTTGCCTGGTCTTAATTTGCACACATAACTTCTTGTCTTGCAGACTTGTCAAGAGACAAAGGATCTCAGTGCCCTGACAAAAGCAGCTGATTTTGTGAAAGCGTTTATACTTGGGTTTCAAGTAGAGGTGAGTCTCCCAACAGCTTGGGTGCGAGATTGCTCCCGTTTGCTAGTGTGATGTCTTTGGCCTCTGCAAATTACAGAAAGAAAGAAAAATCCTTGGGTGGTTTTCTAGAAATAAATTTGTTCGAAGTGGTGACTGGAGCGGACATCGAGTTTCTTAAGGTAATGCAGGATAAAAAACTAACCTCGAAACAACACGTAATTAAAATTATGAAACAGAGGACATATTTAGCTTGTGTAAGACAACACAATGCAATAATCTGGCTCTGAGGCGCTCTGCACAGATCAGGACTGTTATTTTGCCTTAGTCCAATAATCTGCAGTCTGTGCAAAACTCAAACTTTAGAGAAAAGAAAGCCACTTTTTGCAGTGTCGTAGAGGCTGCTCCTTGTCCCAGACCTGTACTGGCTTCACTAGCACAGGTGAGATTGGGGTGAATGCAGGGGCATCCAAGCATGGGTAGGGTTCTCTAGACAGAAATACTTACATTGCTGTTGAAAAAGCAGTGGATTTAACTTCAGCTATTACATGATAGATGAATTGGAGAAATACAACTGATGTCATCAGTTCTTATGTAAAAAGAGAACGTCTCTTTTAAACTCTGTGGTAGCGAAGCACTCGTGCTGATAACACATCTCTTGTTCTTTTAGGATGCTCTTGCTCTCATCAGATTAGATGATCTTTTTCTAGAGTCATTTGAAGTTACAGATGGTGAGTAGTTGCTGCTGCAGGTATTCCACGAGTTGTGTGTGCCTCCTGCCAGTATCTGTTCTTTCTTTCCCCCTGCCCCACTTGTGTCACTTGCCCTCACAGATCAGGAAAACCAGAAACATCTATTATGTCACGTATTACCGGGGTTCCTGGGAGATCTCTGTAGAGCAGCACCTGAACCCGATCTACTTCACTTCTGCCCCTGTTAACTGGGTGTGCTTTGGCTCTGTTTTCTCAATCTGAAGTGCAATGGAATGCCTTCCACTGCTGTTCTGCAGGAGAATGTCTCTTGGATGCCAGAGACCTCACAGTCAGGTAGCACTGGCTGCAGTTTGCACGGCTGGTCACAAAAAGTAAAAGGTGGATGGATCTGTATTCACCACTGAAGTTGTTTCTCTATTACTTGTCCTGAGTTGTTTCCAGTAACTTGACCAAGGGGAGGATTACAGGGATACAGACCACTGCTGTTACCCTGGGCATGTTATTCTCGTTTCAGTCAAACCTTTGAAAGGAGATCATCTGTCAAGAGCAATTGGGAGAATAGCAGGGAAAGGTGGAAAAACCAAATTCACCATAGAAAATGTAACCAGGACACGCATCGTTCTCGCTGACCAGTAAGTACAGACTGACTTCCTCCTGGTCAAAACACAATCCCTCAGTTCATCTGTGTCCCCTGCCAGGAACAAAGATAACTTGGATTTTTTTGGAACTGTTGCAGAGCAGTAGTAAGAAAAATTAAGTGCTATTTTTAATGAACGGAAGTATTTATTTGACCTTTTGTTACGAGAATGACAGTCACCAGCACACTTAGAATTCAGTCATTCCCCACAGTGTAAGAATTCCTTCTTACGAATAACTGAAGTTGAACTCATCAACCCAGCAACATTTTATTCCTGAAGCTGCTACACTGTTAAATTTCCAAATTGTTAAAGCTATTTTAAAAGGATTTAGAGAAGCACAGGTCTTACGTTGTAGATTTTCTGGGCTTCAGTTGGGGTTTTTTATTATTTACAAGTGTAGCAAAGGAACTAATCCCCTGATACAGAATTCCACATTCATCTCTCACCTCTAGCTCTCTATTAACTCTCCAATTATAGAGGGTTTTTTCCATTAACCAAGGCTACTTTGCTTTTTACAGAAAAATTCATATTTTGGGATCTTTTCAGAACATTAAAATGGCACGAACAGCAATTTGCAACCTAATTTTAGGTAAGTCCTCTTATCTAATCTTTTCCCCTATGTATAAATAGATCTTGCATTTTGAGAAACCGCTCTGTGGCTCTTACCTTCTTCCTGGCCTGTCTACACCAGCACTTGGAGCAGGTAGTTTGCTGGCAGTTGGCTTGTTGCCCTCAAGAGGTGGTTTTGGAGGGGGAAAGCGAGGAGTCCAGGGCTTGGTTCTGGCTCCAAAACCCTCTCCCCATGGAGCAGAAAGAAGATGTTCTGCCTTTTGATGTAGCTGCAGCATTCCCTGAGGGGTCTTGAAAGCCAAAGGGGACAACTCACCCTGACAGCAGCAGTTTTTAACTCTGCACCTGCAGTAAGACAGGATGACTGACCTTGACCATCCTTCTCACCCTTGGGCTTAGTTCTCTGCTTTTAGTGCAGGTGTGAGAGCAAAACATCCATTTTTGTCACATGGATCATCTCGTTTGCTGACTGGATTTGTGCTTTCTTCTGCAGGAAGTCCTCCTTCCAAAGTTTATGGCAATATTAGGGCAGTGGCCAGCAGAGCAGCCGAGAGGTTCTGAGGTGCACCACCAAGGACTGGGGGCTGGGAGTCCAGGTTCCTGGACACACGAGAGGCCTGGAGCTACAGAAGCCACAGCTCTTCTGGTGGATTTGGAAGCCCAGAAGAAAACTGGGACTGTTTTTGCAGCCTGACTGCCTTCAGACATGTGGTGTGATTTGAACATGCATAATGTCTCTGTGTAATTATTAAAAGGTATTTTAAGTTGGTTGTGTCCATATCAAAAGCACGTAGTACATGATTTCACTTGAACAGCCTCCAACAAAAACATGCTTCGTTACGGATTTTCAGAACGTCGAAGTTTTAAGAAGCTGCTGTCAGAACTTCAGAAAGCATTTGGGTTTCATGTTTTGAGCTTAAAGGAATCAGCGCAGTTAAGTGTTTAAACCCACACATCACAGTTTGGTATCTTCCTGGAAAAAGGAAGTCAACTGGAATGCAGAGTTCAATGGCAGGCTGCCCACCAAGTCTCTGCTGCTGCTGGAACAATGCATCACGTGGAAAGAGTAAGACAAAGAGGTAAATAATATATTTGCACTTAATCCTGAATAGGCACATATATAAATTTTATAATTCTCCTGAAAATGATCTGTAAGGACGGCCTAGCAAAGCCAAGAGCCACTGGGTTTAGCACTTGCCAGCGTACCAGAGCACAAACAACTGGAAGGTCTTGTGTCTTCTCCTTAAAATACTAAATGCATACAAGAGTACAGGGACAGATTAGAGAGGCAGTCCCAGTATGACTTAAAAATGGGCCCTTTTCTCCTAACCCTGCCTGCCAACATTGTTGCCAAGTCTCCTGCAAAATAATTCAGTTCAGGCTTGGGAGTGAAAACAAAAACTGAAATGAGATTATCAAACACACAAGCAAACTGAGTAAGCATTTCACTCCATGTCCAAGTTTCCAGAGCAGCACTTTGCAGTATGGGATTATTACAGCCAAATTGATTCAAGCCTTCAGCTGCCAACAGATATAAAACTTGCTGAGTTACCTAAATATATAGTGCTCAGCAGTGCAAGCCGTACAGGGGAGAGCAGCTCCAGGTGCACACACCTGGTCAGCACATCTTCTGTTCATCATCTGCATTTACCTCAATTAGCCTAAAAGATAAGGGAGATCGAGGCAAGAACACACCAAAATTATTGCTCATCTCAAATCAGGTGCATACTGATCCCAACCCAAATCAGCAGAAAGGAGAGGGCAGCACTCAGAAGGCTCAAGCACCTGCACCCCAAGAGCACAGCAGAGCTGCTGGAAATGACATAGCCCTGCAGGGAGGGCTGGTGTCACCAGCACACGGCTCAGACCTTTCCCTGAGGAAGGAGCTGCCTTTCATTCTCCATTTCATTAATGTTAGGGTATGTTTGTTTTGTTTTTTAAGCCACCTTCCACTTAACCACAAGGATTTTGAAGTATTTTATCCAGTTTGGACACTTAGCAAAGAGAACAATGTGCCTTTGAAAACCCCCAGCATGTAAGTGGTCTTGAAACACTGAAATAAATCCTGGAAGTGTTCGGTGGACTGTGCAGCCTGCAGAGTTTTTCAGTAAATCTTCATATTGGAAGAGTAGACAAAAAACTGTGAACAAGTTTTCCTTAGATCAGTGTGCAGAGCTGCTTTAAAGTGAACAGGAAAGGTTGTATAAGTACTGAAACACCCCAGCCAAGGTTCAAATATTTTATTTTGTATTCATATAGTATGAAGGTTCTTATAGTTCCCACAACATATGATGTAGCATGCAGAGGAAAAACTAAACATTCAACATAAATCATTTTTCCCCACACAAACTAAAAAAAAAAAACCTCATCCCTCCCCTTCCAGTCCCCCTAAGGAAATAACATTAGCACTAATTTCTATAATGCCAGCCAAGATATGCACAAGCAAGAGAAATTGAAAGCATTTGCTAAAATGTTTGTAACAAATACTTATGTACAAAAAATTCACAAAAGACTAGTTCCCCCTTGAAGCAGAGCACATGGCAGTTGACACTGGAACAGATACAACCACTGGCTGGGATTATAAACCACGTACTGATCCAGAGGAAGAAAAAAGTTACATGTAGTGGAGATTTTTGTTTTGAACATTAACATTTACCAAAGTTTGGCAACATTATCTTTTAAATTATGCAAATTATGTAAACAAGAGGAACATTTCAAATCGATCTACATGCAAAACTTCATGTCATGCAAGGACACCAAGCACCTGGATTTCTCTCTCACAGACAGAGCCCATGATGTGCAGCACTCAGTTGAAGGAACAGCTATGGCAGACAGGTGCTCGATTGAAGAGGTTTAGACAACCTGCACTTTCCACTGCTCATTATAAAACAATTTTTTTTTAATAGAAAAACTACTATACAGGAAAGATGTACTGTTCTAAAAAAATCTAGCAAATGTTTTTCTTCCAGCCAATAGTACCACTGCAGAAAAGGGAAGGGATGATATAAAGTTGTAAAACATGGCTCGCTACTTTTATATCACACAAATATATCAAGTTACCTTCCGTTACAAATTATGATATGGACAAATCTAGAAAAGAAAAACATTCTCCAGGCAAAGGACTGGAGAACTGCAAGAGGTATAAATTTAGATAGTGTGAAGTTTTCCTCCTCTATGGCATAGGTTAACAAGATTTCCCCCCTGTATGAATCCTATATACATATATATATAAAATATTACCAGTTATTTATGCTACCTGTAGTATTTTTTTAAATGCAGGGGGGAAACTATCATGGTTGAAACAACAGAATTTAAATGGCAAGAACATTTTATAATCTAAGTACTGTATAAAATAAGTAGGTGGGAATCCTGCACAGTTATGTTGTTCCTAATTTCATTTAAGCTAAGCACAAGAGAAAAATCATGAATGCATCTAACAACTTGAGCAGCTGTATCCAAACTGAACCCAGAACACCAGATGTGCCTTGGGCTCAGGACAGCTGTAACTGCTCCCAGTTCCTGGGTGACGGAGCCTAAGGGCCATCAAAGCATTCCGCAGTCACTATATGCACACGAGGACTAGTTCTTGGCAGTAGCATTAAACTATACTCTCATATTAAGTAGAACTGTACTAAGTTATTTAGCAAAGAGACACAGTCCCTGGTAATATATTAACAGGTATAAATAAACTTAGTCTCCTGTGTTACAAAAAAAAAAAAGTACTTAAGGTGATTTAATAAGCAATGCTTTGTCAGCCAGTCAATATATAGAAACATCTGAACAGTTACAGGAAAAGGAAAAGAGTTGACCTAACACCCAGTTAAAATTTTACATTCTTCTACTATATATATAAAACTGTGTGAAATAAAAGTAAGGATGTATATCCATATATTGAACTGTTAATATTCTGCTTGGCACTTTGTACTCTAGTTTTGTTTCTGAATCAAGTATATTAAATTAAAGCCCACCTAGCTACTACATATAGAAAGCTACATATATATCTATATATAAATACACACACACATATATATATATAGATAGATATTTCCTTGTTATAAAAGATGAAGAAAAATAAATTAAAAAGCCAACCCCTTCCCTTTCTCCGCCACACTGATATGCTCTTTCCATCTTTGCTGTCCTTCAGACTTTAAAGTGCTACACTGAGTTATTGAGAGAATAAAAGTTCAATAACACTTAGTTGGCTTCATGAGGCTCATGTTGGAAAATGTGGCTTCACAGAGAAAAATACTTCCATTTAAATACACAGAGAGCATTGCTGGACGTCTGGAGCAGATCTTCAGAGATGGAGAAGAAAGCAAAAGTGTTGGGTGGTGCCCTACAGAGTCACACGTCTACGACCATCTTTTTGTGGATATCTAGGCCTCCTACAACCTGGGAGAAAAATAAGGTTCAGAGACACGAGAATTAAAAGTTAGCAAGGTACAGAGAACACATTCAATAGATGCATTCAGGTCAATCATAGTGACAGTACTTCCCTGGCCTCTCCACGCTGATTTACATTTCACAAGTACTGTGAGGGACAGAAATGAATTATGTACGAACCAAGGTCGTTCAATATTAGCATAATTTACACATTCAGAGGCCTGAAAACCACTGTAAATGACACCATTTTGGCATTCGTCCCCAGCTCATATTCTGACCTTGCACTATTTTTCTGCATGTTAAATAAAATGCTCACTTGACTTCTACAAGACCCTGTAAAACTGTGCACCTTCCCATGAGTAGCCAAGGGTCAGTCTTAGGAACAGCAGCAGGATTTCTGACAGAACTGCACACACCCAGAAAAGAATCACCAGTGTTCACAGGGGTGTGATCCATGCAAAGCAAAAGGAGAAGGCAAGGTGCCATGTCAGAGGAACTTCTTAAAAATGTGTGAACAAAATTCAAAAGCCAAATGGTATCTGCCAAATGCAACAAATGAAAATGTATTTTTGCAGACAAACAGCACAAGGTTCAATGCCAGAACAAGAGGGTAAGAGGTTGTAAAAGTAAAAAGTCTCTTGTCAGGTCAACAAAAACTAATGAAATTCAAAGGAAGAGGAAAATCTAAGAGTAGCACAAGTCAGGAAGCCTGGGCAGAAGCCCAAGGACAAAAGAAAAGGCAACATCACTTGATGGATGGCTGGAAGACAGCAGCCCAGTGCAAGAAAGGAACAGATATTGCAATAATCCAGGTCTCTGCAAGCTGAGATCTTTGCAGGTGACTATGTGTTTTTTACATGATGTCACAAAAATGACTTAAAAAAACCCCTCAAACATGCAAACAACAGAAGTCTTTTGCTTTAATAGCAGGGGGGGATGGCAGATTTTCCCCCCTCTTTTTTAGAACTCACACTGAGTATGAAAAAGTTATGTTTAAACTGAAGTTGTAAATTCAAAGAGTAGGGAAAAAAAACAATTCCCAAACTGTGTTATCAGGTGTATGTTCACTAACATTCATTTCAAATTAATGTCTAAACACTCGTTGCAATTTTCAAGTGTTCAAGATTTCCTTTTTCTGAAGCAAGAACTTAAAACTTCCTGTCTAATAATTAAATAAATATACCATGTGGGTGAAAAATCAACCATTTCAGGTCTCAAGTGGTACATTCAAGCATTCTGCTCTGTAAAGCCCCAAGTTCTTAAAATGCACCTTTCCACTGTCTGCCCTCTTTCAGGAGCAGCAGCTGAGGGGTTTCTCTCCCTGTAAATGACATAAGTTTTCTTTAAAAGTTACTTACAGCACAGAATTCTTCAAAGGATATTCTTCCATCACCATCCTTATCTGCATTAATTATGGTTTTATCTACAATTTGCTGTAACTGAGTGTCTTTGAGATTGTTCCCAACCATCATCTTCAGCACCTGGAAGAGCTCCCCATTTGAGATATAGCCATCTTTGTCCATATCATAAATGCGAAAAGCAACTGCAGAAATAAAAAAAAATAAAATATATATATATATAAAACATTCAGTCACAAATGTGGTCAGAAAAGAGCAACATACTCACTTCAGAAATATCAACTGAAATTGTTTTAAACACCAGCAGTAAAAGAAATCCATTAAAACCAAACAGGAAAATCTCCACCACCACAAGTAAAGCACCCAGGCAGCAGCTCATTTCCAAGTAGACAAAATTACAACCTTCCAGGAAACAGATGAATCAAAACCCTACCTGGTTACTTTGCTGCAAACAATTTGGCATCAAGACCGTATTTATGTTTAAACATTTCAGTCCTAGTTATCGGAAGCTGCATGTGTGACTGAACCTATCCCTTTTCCACTCCAAAAGTTTGGGTCCTGAGATGCAGTTCTGAAACACCAATTTAATGCTTTTCTACTGTAGAATGGAATATTATTCTTAGGCCCCATAAAGCAAAGCATATAGTTCACAAAACTCTACAGCAAGCTATTCTTAATTTTTCTTTTTTTTTTTTAAACAGGAAGCAACTTCAACTACTGAAAGTTCATCAGAACCTTCACTGCAGAAAAGAGTACTGGCAAATCTTCACACAAATAAATGACAAAGGGTACAAAAATCTTACAGTCTACCTTCATGATTTCCTACTCTTTACAAGAATCTGGATTTGCTGATTTCTCAATCTTAACTGACAAGTGTATTTTTTTCAGGATCAAAAAATTTTTGTTAAGGAAAAATTAAAATACTTACACCTCAACTTCTGTTCTTTATCTCCTTTGACACTGAACTGGGAGACTCCTTCTATAAATTCTAAATAATGCAAGAAAAACATGTACAAAAAAGTGTATTATTTAATAAATCAAGGAAATCAACATTCAGAAATGTTTAGAAATTGTTCAAAGAACTTAAATTACCACAAAATCTTTAAAATGTTGTCTACCTTGTGACACATAAGTGTCCACATACTTTGATACTTTAATATTCTTTAGTGGGAAGTACCCTAAATCAAATACTGTGTCACTGAAGAGACTCGGTCACACCAGGATTTCAGTGATTTTGTTTCTAGACTTTCACAAAAGGAGCTGACAGAAAACTCCAAGATCTCTACAAAACCTACTCCATTGGGGATTCTAATTGTACAGCTCCTCTCAAGACTGATTTCTCAACAAAAAGAATTACATTCAAATTTAAAAACTGCTCTACAAGAAATAGCTAAAAAAAATAGTTTTCTCTAAGAAAGGGGGTAAAAGGAAAATTGATTTTGACAACTTCCTGTTCCCTCATATTCCAGTTACACTATAGTTAATCCCTACAGAAATCTGAGGGGGTTTGCAAAGGTTAGCAGCTCTTGTATATTAATGTTTTATTTAAAATGTCAGCCGGTCACTATAAACGAGATTAAAAAACTTCCTCCAATTAAAAAAAACCTCAAGAAATTTATCTTTTCCAGTCATATGCAACAAAGAGATACCAAGTATTACCTTGAACAGAAGTTACAAATATTATCACTTCTAAGGGTCAGAGACTGTCTAACAAACTAGTAATGAAAATTATTACCTGCTGGCCCTTTTAATCATGAATATTTAAAATAAGTCTAAAATTTTCAGCAATATACTAAATCAAAACTTTCGGGGGTTTTTTTTGACTTGAAGTGTTTTAAGGTCTACCTAGAAAGAACTCTGTAAAAGAAGTATCAACAGAAAAATCTGGGCCCCTTTCTATTTTCTAAATACTCCAACTAAGGACAGATTTCACTTGGATAAGTACAACTAATGCACAGACACACCACTTACAGAGCCTACCCCACTTTTTTCAGATAGCATCACAATTAAGAGTCGGAAAACTAATGAACTTTAAGAGATATTTAATGAGTAGCCCTAAATCAGCATGACCTTGAAAGCTATTACTATATGCTCTTTTAAGCACTTCATTCAGGGGTGCCCTAATGCACCACAGAAAACTAGTTTTACTGGTATTTAGTTTCACTAGGAATTAGCACCTTAATTTGAGTAATAAGTTTGTTTCACCCCTCCTTTCTCAGCTGAAGAAAAACTAGAGTGTTCTGAAGCTCCAGGAGGTTCTGCTCAAGTGCCACCCCCTGTCACAGAGCACTGTGCCTTACCTTTGAAGTCCACTTCTCCATTGCCGTCCGTGTCAAATATATCTATTACTCGCTGTACTAACGGGTTCTGTTGCAATTCAGGTAAAGACATGAACTCTTCCACGCTCAGAGAACCAGAGTTGTCCAAATCAAGCTTCTTAAACCTCTTTCCTAGTCGTTTTATCTCATCAGCATCAACTGAAATGAAAAACAACCCCACACTTATTCTCAGAAAGGCTTCAGTAAACCCTCAGCAGTTAAACACAACACACATTGCATTGCTTTCCTACAAGATTTTCTCCTACTTTATTACAACGATTAAACACTCTCATGGAAGGCTGTAAAGATAACATAAAATTCTGATGACAAACACAAGCCTTTTCATTTTATTTTAAATAAGCCTTACCTTTTTTCCTCCCTGCACCAGCCATAATACAGGTAGCCCTGTGACTCACTGAATACCACATGCTGACACAACATTTTGAAGGATTGAAGATGCTTAGCAAATTCTTAGTCAGACAGCTCTTACGAATAACAGGTATGAAGGAATTAAAGAAGAGAATGAGTATTCTCTGAAGGAGATAGCATTACCTTTACACTACACTAACAAAAGATGTTAGAAAGACAATTATATTCAACTTATTAGCAAAATTAGTGCTTCTTCAGCACAGCAAATGTGAGATTTCCTGGGTTATGTGGTAAGTTGAGCAGGTTAACACATTCCCACTGCTGACCAGTTGACTCACCTACTCAAAACATCCTTCTGACAAGCCTAAGATAATTTTTTCTCTCCATCTCAAACAGTAAACAGACACACCTGTAGCCATGACCTGCATACAGCTATTTTTTTTGTTCAGAAATTGAAGTAGATTCAGGTTCTGCCACCGTACCTCTTCACCTATCCTCTTCAAATTTACAGAGAATCTCAGTTCAAGCACATACACAACCACTCTACTTTACACATCTGATTTTGCCAGGGATAAACTATATTTGTGAATCCACAAAAACAATTAAAAGCAATCTTGTTCTTTGCTACTGCTGAAAAGCTTGAAAAATTTTACAGCCATAACGACCTGAAAATATCCTATCAGCAGCCTGATTTATGAGACTCAAGTTAGTTCAGCCATTTCTCACCATGTTTGGCTAGGAAGGAGGAACTGAGGTCCTTAGGAAACCCCAGAAGAGACCAGCACACAGCAAACCCACTTCACAGAAGCCCAGGCTGGCAAAACAATTTTCTCCCTAACATGAGCAGCCTCCTCAATATTTCTTAGCTCCACTTAGTGTTTTTGCTCCATTGTATCTTCACTTCTACAAGGCACATATCACCACCTGATCCACTTCACATCACATTAATACCTTCTTAGGCTTTTGCATAAAGCCAAACAGCTCTGAGTCTTACTACATAAGGTCAGCCAACATGCAGAGCTGGATGTTTGGAAATCGTAGCTGATTCAAAGGCTAAAACAGCAACAAACTTCATTTCAATTCCTTGATATCCTTGTCTAAAACGAATGAGACACAAATCCACAGATCCTCCCAGCTGCACTACTGCAGAATGAAAGGCAGAGATCACGCCAAGGCCAGAAGCACACGATTTTCTGTCAAGACGTGTTTTGCCTGAGTACTAAATTCTGACATTCTGCAGTCAGTCAGGCTGGGTTATTGCTTGAAACTGCAGAGGCAGAGGGCAAAAAAGGGTCGACAGTCCCAGAACAATCTTCCCTTTGCTATGCCAGCAAGTGACAGATCTGATTCTGCCTCTCGGGCTATAAAAATAAGACTAAACATCATCTGCTTGCCTCGGTTTCCAGTGTGCAGTGTGGTATTTCAATTAATTAACCTCTCAACTGCAGTGAAACCTCCCTCATAGCCCCAGTTTGCTCAGATGCCTCGAACACGACTGAAAGTGTGCCCTGAAGAGCACAACACTGCAGGGGCAAAAGCACATTGCTCAGCTACACAGGAACCCTCCGGATCACACGGGAGGAGCCGGAGCACCACACGGTAACTCGCATGTAGAACATAATCATGGGATTAACAGAAGGCAGTATTAAAAGGCAGTGGCAAAGCAGAGTTCGTTCCACTGGCAATTTTAGAAGTCCCAACAGCACAAAATGCTTCCTCTCACAGATACACTGAAGGTATTTGCCAACTTTTGCTTCTGCTCACAGAAATTCTTTGTTTCCATTCTTCCTCAAACCCTTAAAAGTAAATGGAGTCAGTCCTGGCACTGGTAGGCACTATCCACCCTCACTCCCAGTCCTGTCTCTGGACGGTTAGTGGACCTATCCCAGTTTTATGCAAAGCCAGCACCTTGTCAAGCTGTGAACAGGAGAACAATTTTTAATGCAAGCTCTACTCCAGGTTTGCAATTCCCACAGGAAGACTTGATATCCTAAAAAAATCCTCACTGCACAAGCACTTGCAAAAGCATAAAAATACTAAGGGTGACTTGTGACACTACATTTGTAAACACATTTTCCAATGTGCAATGAGTGTATGAATAAATATAATTTAAAGCTATATTCCTTCACTTTAAAACAACTGAACAGCAAACGGAGAGTAGTACCTAGGGCGTATATAATGCACTTTCCTTCGCCTACCAGATCAGTGGAATGTTACTTCCAATATTAATAGAAAGACTAAATCTTTCAGTTTCAGTCAGTGTTAAAGCCTCCTAAGCAACCTGAAATACTTCACTGTTCTTCAATTTCCCAAAGTCACAATGGAGAAAAATGACAGAAGCATTAACACAGCTGGATCTCTTCTCCCTTGCCACAAAAACGAGTAAGTTAATAAACTGCAAGTTCTGAAACATTTCTAAATTACACTGAAAAAATCCTAAACATCAAAACACAGCAACAAAATTCTTACAAATCAGGATGTAAAGAAGCAGCTGCCTGAGCCAGGGCTGCAGACCAGCAGTCATTAGATAGCACCATTTTCTCACAATCCACAAGCGGCATTAAAGCAAGTCTTTTTTACAACTCCTGTTCCATGTCCTGCTTTGGGAGCTCAAGTCCTTGCTATTTTTCCTCACAAATATATAAGCAAAGACTCAAAGTGAGACCCACAGTTCTGTCGATGTTCTGCTATGAAGTGGAGCTAATTATCACAAAGTCACTCAAACACCGCTACAGTTTAAATTGGCACAAGCTGGCACAAAAGGCAGATAAGACCAATTCTGCCATCACAAGATCTCCCACACAAGATGTGCTAAGAAAACAAACTGTTGTCAGAAAGGTATTTTATCTCAAACGTATCCCTAGCAGGACCTACCAATGTGAATTTTAAAAAAGAACATTTTATAGGGAGATTCAGAAACTGATCCACCACACACAATGATAACAATCAATGCCACTAGGACAATCTCTGCCAACATCTGCAGGGCACAAGAACCACTGCTGGGTTAACCAGCCTTGCATTTGCAATTAGCCAGGTACTTAAATTTACAAACCAGCAACACTTAAGAGCAGGTAAAACACCAATTTATTTTTTGTTTATGAAGACTGTAGTCAGGGCCTTCAAGATTATGGATGATAAAGAGAAGAATCAGATGACGGAAAGGGGAAGAGGTTGGAGAGGCATGAAAGAGTATTTCTCAAGAATGTTTAATGTTTTGCTGAACTAACAAAGCAACAGATGCCTAATCAAGAAAGTAAACAGTCCAGATACTTAGAAAATGTTACTCTTTCTCCACATATTTCATAGCTTGTACCAGTTCAACTGTGATACGCAGTCCAGATACAGATATTTAGCAGCAGTTTCTACTGGAAAGGAGATTACAAATTTCTCATTCAAAACCTTGAAACATTCAAGCAAAGGGTTTGAGTGCACTGGAGATCTGAGAGAGGTTCTACTCTTGAGGAGGGGGAAAAAACAAGTCAAAGAGCGGTACTGAAGAAATTAGTGTATCTGCCAGAAACTGACCAACAGCAAACTCTTCCAATGTTTTGTTTCTGGCAAATGACACACCACCACGGATGACAGTACTTGGAGGAGGAAATAATGAAAAAGCAAAGTAATTACAGGAATAGGAAAAATTTCTTTAATAGTTCATGAGCATAAAAACCTCTGTTCATAAAGAACATATATGGATAAACATCTGCATATGCAGTGTTTCGTAACTGACTGCCTGAGGATTTCATATCAGAATTTAAATATTTTCCTTAAATACATTGCAAGCACTTCACCTACTGTTAAATCCTTTCCACAAGCTGAATTTTAAAAAGCTTATACTCTTGAAAAAAATTTGTATTTCAGTAGCATCTTTGTCTTCATAAAACAGCTTAAGGAAATGAAAGAATATGAATATAAAATAAGGGATGAATGCATTACAGTACAATATGACTTAAATTTGCATAGTTTCTGTCTATTCTTCCTTCAGTTCAGTCTTTATTTCTGCTGACTCTCCCTGCTTAGGCTGAATTTACCTAAAAACTACGTAGGTTTTCTGGGGTTTAGTGTTTGTTTCTTTGTTCTCCTTTGGCTTTTTAAAAGGAAAACAGCATACATTTATGTACACCAGCAGATTTCAATAATATCCTCTTAATTTTTAGTTGAGATTACCTCCCAGAACACGCATATACAACAATCTCCATCTATGATGGATGAGCCTCTTTTTACAAGACCTCTTTTTCCTTGGTATTTATCAACAGACTTGCTTAAAATTCCACATAGCTCTCACCAAAGAACTGAGCACTGAATTAAATTTCCAATGTCTGAACAAAACACGACTTTCCTTCTTCTCTGCAGGCTCCTTGCAGAGAACCCAGTGCCCACACAAACACCCTCAAGCTCTGCTGGAAATGCACGACATAGTTCAGATCCAGGGAAGGTTTCTGAGCTGGAAGGACTGATGGTGGCAGTAGCAGACAGAATTTTACAAGACAAGCTCAGGAGACCAGGAGAGAGATGAAAACATTAGGGAAATCCAAGGCAAGTCCAAACCCGTGGTTGGGTAAAAGGGGTGATAACGCCATGGAGCAAAATGAGGAGGATCGAGCTTTGTTTACATTGTTTGAGGCAGGGTTTGCCGGTGACTCATCCCCGAGGTCGGAGCTGCCCCAGCTCTGCCCGCAGCAAGTATTCCCCTCCCTCAGACTCGAGTTGGCCTTTTCTGTGCTGTGCTCACCAGCTGACACTTGGCTCTGTGCTTCCTACGCTTTTCCGTGGAATCGGACAGTATCCCATGAGCTCGGCACTGACGCCGGAGCTCACAAATTTAACAAGTGGCTGGAAATAATAACTCCTAACTGGTTTTCTTTAAAAGGCCTTGCTGGTAGCCCTGTTGAAACATCAAATTATTCACTGTTTTAAAACACACAGAATTATTTATGTTTGTTTTCTAATCAATTTTGAGTTTCCTTCACCTTGTAAATTAACAAAACGGGTGTGTGGGAGGGTTAAACAGTTCCAGTTTTAAGAAATTTTTGTTAAAGAGCTATTGGTTCTTTCAAAAGATTCATTCCTCTTCCATCTAAGTATTAAAATTCTAGAGCCAACACCTGCTTCGTATCTTGAATTCATTTGCATACATCTAAAAATGTGATTAATCAGGTTAAAATGTAAGGACTCCAACGCTTCCAAGAAACTACATGCCAGTGCTCTGCCTAACTCCCATTTTAGCGCACGAGCTTTATCCCCAGTTGTTCACTTTCTAAGATGTTTATCTACACTATTGAGTACCCCACTCCTTCCCCCCAACACAACAGCAGAGGCTGATCTGTTACATGTTTTAAAACAATTCTGTTTCAAATTGTTATGCACATAACTGATGCTCAGACAGGATTCTAAAAACCATTCAAGGGGCAACTCAAAAAGCTTCACTAAAAGCCAGTTTCAGTGTGCTCTATGTTGAAAAATGTAGTCTCAGGGAAAAATTTAAAGATATTTTTTTCTAGTCAAGGTAAAGGTAGAAAGCTAGCTTCCTATTAACATGAGAGTCAAAAGTAAAGGATGCCTTAAAAATCACAGAATCATAAAATGATTTGGGTTGGAAAGCACCTTAAAGATCCTCTAGTTCCAACCCCCCTGCTGTGGGCAGGGACACCTTCAACTAGACCAGGTTGCTCAGAGCCCCAACCAGCCTGGCCTCGAACACTTCCAGGGATGGGGCATCCATAGAAATACAGACCTCTGGAATCTACTGCATTCGGTACATCCTCTGCTGCAGAGTACACAACACACAGAGAAGCATCTGCAAAGGGTCCAGACCTTAGAAAGGCTGTACAGCTCTTAGGAAAGAGGTGTTGAGCGCTTCTAGAATCTGTTTACCTAAAAGTTTAAACCTCTATTTAAAAAGCTGACTTTTCATATACTCTTAGAATACTGGCTCAAAGTTTTAAGTAACAAAAACCAGACCAGAGTGTGGTCACAAAGAGCCCAATTTCCACATATGTTTCAAACATGAGATCATTATAAACAAGAATATTGCTAAAGTATTGGGGAAAATATTTCTTGCAACTAAAACGTGTTCTGAAATTAATTTTAAATGTTTCCAGGTTAATTTTTTCTCATAAGAATGGATTGCAGAGATCTCAAAATAAAACAGACCTTCAGCAAAGCTCTCACCCCTATCTAAAGTCTCATCTGATTCACGAATATAACGTTTCAGAGTAGCAACCAAGTCAGCCATTTCAGTCTTGGAGATCAGATTTCAAAAAGATGACGCCCTTGAGAACACATTCAACCACTTGTCTTGTATATGCTTACACACAGCTGGCCTAATCCTTTTCATGACTTCAGATGTGTCATTTACAATTTCCTAAGTTAGAAAAGAGATACTAGTCTCCTTATCCTAAAAATCAAAACACACTACAAAATAGCGTTTATACGAAAAATACTACACTGTAAAGTATTTTTTATTCTACTACGAAGTAGTTTTCTACACATCTTTTTGTTATGATAAAATTTGCTTATGGATAATGTGACATCAAATTTAACATCAAATTTTCACCATGTCAAACAGCACTAGGTTTTTAGTAATTTCTGGGACATGGCACGGCTGAGAAACAAAACCAAACCATCTTAGGGAAACCAACAACACTAATTCACCCACTGAAACGAACTAATGTTTTAAAAATGAAAGGATAAAGAATATACTTGACTATTTAATGGTGTGCGTCCTCTGCATGGTATCCTGAATTTGCTTCATGTAACTTAAACACAAAATTACTCTTATAAAACGAGACACCAAAGCAGCAAGTACATCACCAGACAGAGGTTACAAACCAATACCACTATGCAGACACCATAAATACATTTCTGCTGTCTCCCATGATTTAAACAAACATATCCTCAACACACATTTTAACCACAGTATATAATGCAAAAATCCTCACTTTTTCTGCAATAAATAGAGGCAAACAAGCTTAGTAATAAACCTTTAGGTTGCCAGTTGCTACCAGTGAATACAGCTTGGTCTAGAATCAGAAGTTAGGGACGGCAACACACTACTTACAACTCTGGTAGAGACATGACTAGCTGAAAAAACACTTCTTCAGAAACCAATGGAGCAGTCATCTTAAGATTGATACATATGAAAACACTACTAAAGTCTTCATCAAAAATGAGACTCCAACCACATATCATATTTAACAAAATAGTAATGCTAAAAACATATCACAGCCATGCTCTGCTATGGATAAAGATTCTCCAGTGTTTACAAACTGATTACTCAAGTTATAATCCCTGTGGATACGTGTATTAGGCATAGAGGACTTGCAAATTACCAGCTGAAGCCTCATTTCTCTGAAAAAATGTATTTAGACAAAGATTCCCCAGTAATTATTTATTTTATGTTATGGTTTGAGGTCAGTTATGACTAGCACTGTGCAACCAATCTAGGAAACAGTCCCTATCTTGAATTGCCTGGTTTAAAAACAAGATTCGATTCACCCAAGATGAGGAATTTTATCAAGTGGTCCAATAAGATGCACACACAGGTCTTACATACGTTTTAGGGCTGAAAAAAATCCTTCAAGGGAAAAAGCAGCTAAGAATAGGTGCCCTTAGCATAACACCACAGGGACATTTCACAAGACAACCCTTTCTTTGGTCAGCCTTAGGCAAGAAATACTTCGTTATTTTTGCAGGGTGGACTAACCCCATGAAAGGGAGCAATGAACTTTATCCTCACGTGGCCAAAAGCAAGTAACACCAAGTGGCTTCTCACCCAGCTGCCTGGCTACAAGCACACACAGGAAAAAACTGCTCTTTTAGTCTCAACCTCTCTCCTCTCTCAGGGCACAAAGCCAGTTTAGGCAATATATAACATACTTCACTCCTAACACAGTACTGACTGCAACACGAGCCGCTCCGCATCTCCGAGGAGCTGGCACCAGGACTGATGGAAAAGCCCCAGAGGTTGAAACTACCAGTTATAACACATCACCCTACAGAGATCAGAACTATCAGAAGTTCGTTTGATATTCTAATGAAAAATTTAAAAAAAAACAAAACAAACAAAAAAAAAAAAACTTTAAGCGCTTTTTTTGTTTTAAAGATGGACTGATTTTTGAGTTTACAATTGAACAGCAAAAGCTGTATTATTTCCAAAGGTATCTTTAACCCTTTCATTTTACTCTTTTGGTTACTAAATAAACTTCATAACACATGACAGCTGTACATATCCATCTCCATCTAACATTACAATGTAGCAAGTGAAAAAAAAAAAACTTACAGTGTGAGCACATTTCCAAGGGGTAGCTTGCCTCATTTCCCTGAAACACAGCAAGAAAAAAAGAACAAAGTTGCAATTATTCCCAAATTAGCTTTGAGAAACTATTTAAAGTTTCAGCACTGTAAAAGTCTGGGGCAATACAAGTTACACTGTTTTTAAAGATATATCTTTCAGACCCACCAACCATGGACAGTGTTTTATTTGGACAGATCTATGTTACCAAAACATACAAAGAAATATGAAACCATTGACAGATCTCCCAGATGAGAATTCCCATGAAAATGTCAGTTCACACAATTACGGTAAGAACTTCAATCCCGTATTCTAAACTCAAAAAAACAAACACACTACTTATATACTAAGCAAATGCTACTTTTGAAGTTAAAAATACTTCATTTCAAAACTTCACAAAGCCTGCTTTACTATTTTATTTCATACACAGAAACAGACACGTCCTTATGAATTCCGATGACAAATCTTACTCAATTATCATAAGAAAAGTGTAGTATATGTTTTCCCCTGAGTCACATGCCCACTCCCCCCAAAAAGGATTCACACAAGAAGAATAAAGCAAAAGAAGTGTTTTACATGACCAGAAATTCAGATATAACAGCTTTACATTTAATTATTTTTGTAATGCATTATGTTAATATGTTCCTGTTTTCTGGCTGAATGGAAAGTCAAACTACGATTTTTAATCCTTGCTAAACTACAACACAGCAATAGCACAAAAAATTAAAACTTTGAGGGTATCAACACTTCGAATTTGCACACATTAAAACAACATGAACTGTTGACACATGAACGCCGAAAGACACCAAAAGTTGGTATTTTCCCCCAAATGCCTCACTTTGAGCCAGAAAAGATCACAATATACACAAACTTAATGACTTGTTTGAAACCATTAGCAGAGGAGCGACCAGATAACTGAAGAGATTTGTAACCATTTCCAAAAAAATCTCTTGTTTCAGGGAGTGCTTTACACAAGAAAACAAAACATGTTTCAGATGAGTCTAAGACACGTTCTATTCAGCAGTGATTCTCTCACGGTGTAGAGCACAAGGGATTCCACAGCTGAGCACTTGCTCATCAAAATAATATAAAAGTGAACAGAAATGCAGAGATTACTTGACAGAAGAGGGGGGGGAAAAGAGAAAAAAAAAAAAAAAGGAAGAACTACATTTAGCCTGGAAGCATGAGGCTGCATTTCCTAATTAGGACAGAAAGGGGCAGAACAAACATCTCATGAATCTAAACATGTCTGAGAGGAGATGTGTTGCTGGGGGGAGTGGTTGCATTTTTTTTTTTACTTCCAGTACACGTTCACTTTGCTTATCCCCCACAATCCACAAGCTCTGTAGCATCTTTAAAAAAGTTCATGCGTTTGCTTTATAAGTAGAGCAGCAAAAGATAGAGCCTTAACTTCATCCCCAATGCCTACTTAGAGCAAGGCAAAGTAGCAGAACAAGAAACGTAGACAAGGACCCTCGGGTCCCTAAAAATTCAGAAGCATGACTGAGGTATTCTGCAGGGAATCCAGCAGAACAGTGCCACATGGAAAATCTTGGATGGAACCCAACCAAGGTCTTAGGAAAAACAGCAAAGACCAAAACAGGCAGCAAAAGGCAAGTGTCTGTATGTAAATATGAAAGGGTAGGGGATTTAAAATGGGGGAAAAGCAGAATTTTGGAACAAGAAGAAACAGGAACCAGGGATCCAGCTAGGCTGCTCAAGACACGAGGTCATGAAGAGGCAAGAAAAACACCAGACTGGAAGGCTGCAAATTAAAGGAGAAAGTTGAATTAAAACCAGTGCGTTTATGCACATACACACAAACAAACAATCATTATTACATTAGAAGACTGTTCTGGGCATTTACATTTTTGTTCAGGTGCTGGGAAAAGTTAATTTCTAGTAATCAATCAATCTGCCTAAAGAAACATAAAACGCTTTTGAAAACTGAGCAGGAAAAAATGAAAAAAGGGAAATCGTTTTCAGTTTATGAACTGAGTAAGTGTAATGTTTATAACGAGCCTTATTATGCATCAAGATGCACATGCTAAGCCATAATCAAGTTATCTAAATGCAGTAGCCTAAAAAATATTTGGAGAGCAGAGAAAAAAGTGAAATAAACTTCAGCTTAGCTTTTCTGTGAAATAAGTTACTGCTAAAAACATGGGTTAAGAATACTTACCTATCCAGGGCTGGATCTTGGATACCTAAAAAGGCAGAAAAATCGAGTAAGTGACAATGTAAAAGTTACATGACTATTCCATATTTGCCATATAGTACTGAAATAAAGTATTTTAAAAAGTAGTTACCTGGCATTGATGTGCTGAATTTTCATCTTCAAAGGAGGATCCAAAAGTCTACTAAAACTTAAAAAGCTGCTGGTTGCAGGTTTTTTTGGTGCAAATATTTGAGCTATTCATGCCAAGATTCCTGTTTGCACAGCTGTGACCTGGACAAACACAAAGGTGTTGCTCTATACTGTTGCCTTGATCTTCAGAGATGAAGCTAAATTATTTGGTCTTGGGGGCAGGAATTTTTCATCATATTCTGAGCAGCAGTACAAGAAGGTTACTTGTCCCCAAATGCAATCAGTCTGTGTACCCGAGACAGAAGAAAAGCCCTGAAACACAAGCACTAAGAAGGCTGAGTACTCTGTTGCTTAAGAAAAAAGAATTAAGAGTAGTAGATAGTAAGTAAAATGGAAGGTTAGAGCTATAACCACATTAACATGTTATAGAAAAAGCCGGGAGGGAAGCACAGCTACAAGACTGCATCAAGTACCTAAAGAGCCCTTTAAGAAAAGGGAAAGAAACCAGGTACACATTTTCATCTGAACAGTTTTAATAAAAAGAATTACCCAAGTTTAACACTAGGATGAGGCAGCATTCTAAAGAATGCTGAAAAATACTCATTGTGATTAGACACACTAACAAAATCTGACAGTTACTGCGAAGCATAACCATAATTATACACCTTCTTCAGTAAAACAGCACTGCACTGAAACTGTATTTTATAGTTTTAAGATAATGACACTCATTTATAAAGACAAAAGCCACTGTAAAATCCCCGAACATGTCATTTCATCTCTGATAAAGATATATTTAGTATACCTCACAGAGAGTGAGATTATCCTCTCATATATACCATATGAGCACATTTAGAAACGAGTGACACATGGTTTGTTGAAAAAAAATGCAGCTTTTACAGAGTCAACACTTCACAACAGATCTACTTGGCACCTACGCCTAGTGTAAAACACGCTTTCCTCAGCTGCATCTGGGCATCGCCACCAGACTGCTGCTCTTCTCTCCACCTGCCCCATCAGCACAAGGGGCTGGAATATTACAGATCCTTTAAATAGCCTTATCCTTTTAGAATAGTCTTGCAATTTTCTTGCATGCTGTTAGAGCCCTGTGAGTTATTTCTGCTTAAACAGCCGCAAAATCACGGCCTGAACATAGAAATAAACACAGAGCAAGGAGCAGTCCAGAATGTACTAACAGAAGGCTGACCCAATTGTGAATACTGCAGAAACACCTGTTTCCTGGAGAGAAGTCAGAACACGTCCCTAAAGTAATTCAGAAGTCTACATGACATGTAACGTGTTCCTTCAAGAACAAAAGTGTTCTTTGCAGTTTTCTTCTCAACTAAGTACTCTTTTCTCCTTTCATCAGCTGTGCCTTTTTACTGATTAAAGATAGCCTCTTAATAGACTTTAGTCTTTATTTCTTCTGTAGTTTATCCTCAAAAATGTGTTCCTTGATATTTCTTTCCCTGGCAGTTATTTCAAATACGAATCACTCTCTCTTCTTAAGATCAGTTTTGTACGTGCTCCTCCAAGATACGATAGTTAAGGGCAATTATCTTGACAAGTTTCCTCTTAGTGAAAGGCATGATCTGTGGATAGAAAATAAAAAAGGAAATTAGCAATTAGCAAAATTAGCAACAGCATCTCAATTCTTAGCTGAAGCTGCTTATACAGAACAGCTTGTACACAGTAAGACATGCCACTGCAAAGCAGTTCTTCAGCATACATTAGCAGAACACTGTTTCTAGGTCTGTTTGACTGTACGTTACTTTTTTGCATGAGGCACATCTTTTTGTCAATAGTTCAGAGACTTAAATTACAGTGTCAGCCTTCAATTAGTTTTCTGCTTTTATACAAGCAGAAATTGTGTCTGAATGCCAGCAAGCCACAAAAAGTCTTAGGACTAATCTCAAATTTAGTTCTCCAGTGGAAGTGTGTGACTACAAATGAAAATTAACTCCTGGACAGCTTAAAATGTTATATTGTTTCAAAGATTCTGATTTGTTTCCACTGCCAGACAATGAATTAATTCAACAAGGGGCAAGAGCGGTCTCTAATCTGTTTAGTACACGTACAGGAGCAGTTGTCCAAGATTTACTCCTGTCTGCAGCAACAAATAAAGCTCATCCTTGTAAATGGCCTTAAACATGCAAACACTGCCTTGTCACACCTCTGCACCAACCAGATCTTACTGCATTTGTGTATTTGATGCAGGGGCACCTCATGGGGTGTTGGCAACACTCTTGTATGTTGTGCTTTGTGCATCTGCTCCTACACCTTCTACCTTACTAATTATCTTTGTTATCACAAGAAAGAAACTACAGCAGGCAAGTGAAGCAATTCACCAACCCATGTCAGCTGGGGGCCTTATCAAGACAATCAACTCTACTCTCAAGTTACACAAAAAGCTGGTTTCCATCATCCACTTCTACAACTAGAAGAGAATGGAAGTGTTAAGAAGAGGTGGAAGAAGGTGGCAGTCAATATTTAAGAAGAGCCTATGCATAAGACCCTTCTCCCTGTTCCATAAACACTCAAAATGCTTGTCCATCTTTTCCAATTCTTTTCCATACCACCAAAATTAACGACTGATGAAAATTACCTGTTGCAGAGAATTCTTCCTCCTCTTCCTCCTCCTTTGAGCTCATTTCCCATGTATTGCCATTTTCAAAAAGCTTTAACAATGAGGAACCTCCAGCTTGGTGAAGAGTTTGGTTTGGTTTTGTTTTTTTTTTTTTAATGATCACTGTTTAACATGTTACTAGAGCTCTGGCTGTCAGAAGCTGGCACTGTATTCTTCATCAACAAACAGCAGGCAAGTTGGCAAACCAGAAAGGATGGTATATGTTAACAAGCTCTACAACACTTCTGCATGAACAGAACATGCCACAGACACATCCAGAGACACATCCACAGTGGTTTAAAACAAATTTCACACAAAGCCCAGGAGGCTTTAAGCCACTTGAATATTAGAATTTCTGAATTAATGTTGGTCACAAAAAATACGCAAGATCTCACCTACTGTAATTTATACATTTCATATAATATATATATACACAGAGCAATTAAAGCCAAAAAGGAGTTTACCAAAGCACAGATGAAAGACATACCCAATGTTTCTGTAGACACCACAAGAAAAAAGGTTTAAAACAAGAAAACCAAGAAGAAGATTTGAGTGGAAAAAACCAGCAAGAAAAACACTTATCTACTCTGTTCAGAAATAGTATTAATACACTTATACTTGGCCTTTTTTTGTTAAATATAATTAGAAGAAACAAAAAAAACCACATTCAAACAAACTACCCAATAGAGAAGTTGTGTCAGCCCAAGAGGAGTCTGTAAATCAAGAAAAACATGTCACTGATTATATTTCAGTGTATTTAACAGGAATATCCAATTTATACATTACAAAAGGAAACTCATAAAGGAGATGTCATTGATAAGATCGCTAGGGAACTTGCCATTTGTGTCTGACTTGGAGTAATTAAGTCACCCTTTAGGCTTTTTATTGCAGACACTAAAGAAATCTGCTCAGAACTGGGATATTCCAACAGTTACCTGAAAACAAGACTGGACTTAATATAAGAGCTGATAATAGAGCAGAATAACTGCCAAAATCTAGAAAGTAATATTAAAACCAACTTGGTGACTTCTATATTGTTTTATGCAAAGCAACTACTAGGTACTCACTTTGCATAGAAGTATTCAGGCACAGAGAGAGAGCGACTCTCCCAAACACTTCTTCCTTGGAATTAGCAGCTCTCCAGCACAAGACTTCTACTTAAATACGAAGAAAATAAATCCACCTATGGGTTTCTTATGACCACACTAACTTTAAGATACTGCGATGCAAAAGAATTAAGTGAAGCCAAGAAATGAGAGGGCATTACATTAGAAGGCCTGCAGAAGTTCCAAGCAAACTTCAGAGCAGCAATAGTTTCACTGTTGACCCCAAATTCTCAGCCTAGTTTCTAAGATCATGACCTAAAAAAGGAATTAAAGAAATAGATAAAAATGCCTGACACCCACCTCACATTCAGTAAGTTCCAACATTAAATATCTCCTAGCAGTATGCTGTACTACACTTGCCAGTCTTACATTATATTTCCAGGTCACCAACAAGTCCATTCATCCTGAAGCAGGGATAGCATGACAGCAGTTTAAGAGGCAAGGCTTACAAGCTGAATCCAACTCAGATGACAATTTATTGAGTCTCCACAACCACATAACAGCTCTGCTTATACTCCATTAATTGCTGCAACCAAAGCTGCTGAACAGTCCCACAACATTTTACAGCCACCACCCTGACTGTCCAAAAGCCCAACACGGTTTCTGGCACTGGACTGTCAAATCTGGGCACCTTGTTACCCTTTGGTGTGAACATTCAGTTGCGGAAACGTGCAACAGGCCAAATTAAACAGGATAAAAATGAGCAAGGAATTCTTACAGGCTATCCAGAAAGTAAGGGATTAAAGAAAAGTAAATAAATAAGGAAACAAGGAAGAAAAACAGAGAGGCAGCAGTAATGGTACCAGGTAAGTAGCACAGACCACAAGTGTGACAGTAAAGGACTCAGGCATTTCTTTACGAAAGATTTGTGCTCCTGTGTACTTCTCTGAGTAAAAACTACCATTAAAATCACTGATTTTTATTATTAACACAACTCCAACAGCTAGAACTTCATCATATTGAATTCACAGAATGGCAGGGGTCATGAAAGAAATACAGAACATGGTCTTTACCAAATAAATCTTGCAAAGGTCTGTTTACAAAGGAAATTAACAGCACTTTTATGGAAGAGTATCCACCATTTGTTTCTTTAATTCTTTAATCAACCAGCAACAAGGTGTACACTGCAGCAGTGGATTATAGTTATTTTCTCCTGGACCACTGAAGACAAGATACAGCAACAAGAGCAAACTATGAAATTTATGTATTGACTTTAAATCTTGGTATTTAGATTATCTTGGGTGCAATGACACAGTGCATGCAGGACAACAAGGGGAATCAGGCCCAGTCAGCAGGGGTTCATGACAGGCAGGTCCTGCTTGACTGGCCTCACCTCTTCCTATGACAGGCTGACTCACCTGGGGGATGAGGAAAAGGCTGCGGGTGTTGTTTACCTGGACTTCAGTCAAAGCCTTTGACACTGTTTCCCCAGTTCTCTTGGAAGAACTGCCCGCTCATGGGTGCACTGTTCACTGGGTATAAAACTGTCTGGGTGGCTGAGCCCAGAGAGTGGTGGGGAATGGAGTTAGATCCAGCTGAAGGCTGGTCACTGTTCCCTGGGGATCAGTTTTGGGGCAGGACCTATTTAGTATCTTTGTCAACGATCTGGATGAAAAGCTCGAGTGCACCCTCAGTTTGCAGACTACATTACGTTGGGTGGGACCGTCAATCTGCTGGAAGGTAGGAAGGTTCTGCAGAGGCATCTGGACAGGCTGGAGCAACGGGCCAAGGCCAATGGTGTGAGGTTCAATAAGGCGAAGTGCCAGGTGGGTCCTGCACTTGGGTCACAACAACTCCACACAGCGCTCTGGGCTGGGACAGAGTGGCTAGAAAGGGGCCCAGAGAAAAAGAACCTGGAGGTGCTGCTCAACAGTGGCTGAACATGAGCCAGCATGTGCCCAGGAGGCCAAGAAGGCCCCTGGCATCCTGGCCTGTATCAAAACCAGTGTGGCCAGTGGGACTAGGGAAGTGATTGTCACCTGTACTTGGCACTGGTGAAGCTGCACTGAGCCCCCCGCTTCAAGAAGGGCATTGAGATGCTGGAATGAGTTCAGAGAAGGGTGGCAAAGCTGGTGAAGGGTCTGGAGCACAAATCCTATGAGGAGCACCTGAGGCAGTTTGGGGTGTTTAGCCCAGAGAAAAGGAGGCTCAGAGATGACCTTATCACTCTCCACGAGTCCTGGAAAGGAGGTTGTAGCCAAGTAGGGGTCAGTCTTTTCTCCCAGGCAACCAGCGATAGGGGAAACAGCCTCAAGTTGCACAGGGGAGGTCCAGGTCAGGTAACAGGAACAATTTCTGCACTGAGAGTGGCTAAACATTGGAACAGGCTCCCCAGGGATGTGGTAGCGTCACCAGCCTGGAAAGTGCTCAAAAAAGCAAATGGATGTGGCATTTTGCAATATCTTGCAGTATGGATTAGTGGGCATGGTGGTATGCACTCAAAGGCTGGACTTGATGATCTTGGACAGCTCTGCCAACCTTAATGATTCGATGATTATTTTCTACTTTCCTTTGAGCTGTTAAGAGATCCCCGGTTATACAGAGATAAAGAATGTATTCAACAGACACCAAGCTTTAGGACGTACCCTAAATAAAAACAAACAAACAAACAAAAAAAACCAAAACAAAACAAAAAACCACATCAAAACAAAACAAAAAAAAAAACAACCAACCAAAAACCACCAAAAAATCCCCCTTTGAACTTGCTTTTAAGTTATTCCAAGTGGTTTGGGGACATATTGGCTATTATGTATCAACTATGACTAGTCACTGGAGGAAAAAACATACGGCATGAGGAAAAAAGGTTGCAGGAAGGCTACTTTATTTCATTTAGAAATTTCAGTAATGATTTAACTTATCTTACTCAGCTATAGCCCCATCGTTGAAGCTTCCTGTGTTGAAGACTCTAAACCACGAGTGTCAGATAGAGAGAAACTGACAACTGCCATCATCTAATTCCTGCACCTTAATGTAAAAATGTAATTTTTCAAGTCTTAATTTGCCAAGGGATTGCCAACCTGCTCTCCTCTACTTTTCTTCACACATACACAATTACCCAAACGTTTATCCCACAGGAGCTGAAAAACCGAGAAGCATGTTTTTAATGGCCCAGAAAATGTAATAACTGAAGTGTCAAGTGCTTTAGAAATCTAGTAATCTCTTCTCTTTGAACAAAAAAATTATCTAAAAGAGCTGGAAAAAACATACAAGTTTCATTTGGGATTCAAAACAAACATTGTATTTAGTTAAAGCATTGTTGTCCAACCATGGTTTGCTTTGAAGACGTAGAGAAATTTTCCATTTTCTGACAGGCAGTTTTCAAGAGGATACAACTTTCTAGCATAAAACATCCACAACTCCTCAGCATCTCTGTTACAATTCCTTAGCTGTTTAATACCAGCAACATAATCCACTCTTCCATTCCACCTCCATGTTTGGATACAATCTTCGTTTAGGAGACTACAGGATAAACTGTGTTCTCCCCTGTACCTGCAGACCAGTGTGATCATCATCCCTTGAAACTTTACCCCTATGGTAAAACTTTTTGCCCAATACTTTCAGTTATGTTTCTTGTAAAGTTCACCAGAATTCTGAGAAACCACTGAACTTGTATCACTGCTCAGTTTTCATGTGTGATCTTAACTCAAAAGTGGAAACTATCAAGGTACAAAAGGTCTTACAGCTGTTGTTAATATTCTAACTCAATACCTCACCTGAATGCTAATCAACAG
Source organism: Cephalopterus ornatus (assembly GCA_013396775.1). Lineage (NCBI taxonomy): Eukaryota > Metazoa > Chordata > Aves > Passeriformes > Cotingidae > Cephalopterus > Cephalopterus ornatus. The sequence continues at coordinate 103,656 of VZRE01002018.1, forward strand.
CAAACATCAAGGAAGGCTACAAGCATTTTGCAGTCAAAAAAGGGCCCTGCTGGAAAAAAAAGCCAAAATTGAATACAGTTTCCTTTAACTTACCTTTAAAAGGAGAAGATTTCAAGTTTTAAATGTGTTACCCCCAAAGCAACTTAAACTTGTTAATCCTGCCTCTAAAGAAAACACTGACCTTCAGTACTGAAGGAACTCAAAAAAGATTAATAGCTAATTCTTCAACATGGCATTTAAATTGCAGACATCAGAGATAATGAACCAAGGCAAAGGGGATTGCCGGATTTGGGATTACAGTAGAGATCAAGTCGGGTTAAAGCTGTTACAGCACTCTGACATTGTTGTTCATTGCAACTATGCAGAGTAGGTGTCAAAATTCCCTTTGTCGCATTTAAAACAGAAAGTCTTACTACAAAAAAAAAAATCTTTATTTTGGATACACTTATTCCATTTGCTCATAAGCAAACAACTGATGATTCTTTAGAAGATTCTTTCCTCTCACATGTACGTCAGGTTCTACCACGTCCACCCTCGGGAGGCAGGAGGCAAGAAAGACTGCACAAGCCTTAGGAAAAGCCTGCAGTTTACTCCTTAGTCACCATCTAATCCCGTCATGCCTCTGCTCAAGCTCTGTCAGTCATTTTAAGGGAAACCACTTGTCCCCCTGGCTGGCAGTTGGCCAGTCACTTCTGCTATGCTTTATTTAAATCCTTCACTGTCCACGGGGCTCCTCCAATGTGAGATATTAATGGCCTAAGGCCACCACAGTCAAGTAACTATTCTAGGATATCACAGGGAAGCCCTAAACCAATGAAGCAAGAAGCAAACCTGAAACTAGAGATGGGTACTGATGCCAAAGCCTCTACCAGACAGGAAAACTGAAGGAATCAAGGCTGTAATTATAAAAGGACTCAGCCTTTATCTTCAATACACTGTTTGGCTTTATTAATATTAAAGGAAACACAGACATAAAAACAATTTCAAATATAATATTCTATTCAAATAGAATAGCCCCAACTCATCTAAATTTTTAATTTTTTTAATTTCAAGTGTTCAAGACTGAAGAGCAATCCATAAAGTTTGTCCAGTTATAGCAGGGATTTTATAGTTTACATTCACGTACATAAATGCCACAGCTTTTCCTATCTGAACTCACAATTGCTGAGTTTTCAGCAAAAATCCAAACTTACATGATCTTGAAGGTATGATAAAGTATTTGATCTGATATACAGACACGCAACACTATTTACTCATCAGCAGATAAATAAAAGGTGTCTCCCAGAAAAAAAAATTGTCACCCAAGACAGAATGAGACATACAAACCCAGTAGAAACACCAAATAAAGCAGTTTGTCAAGCTTTGGCAGAAGAAGAAAGTACGATCAAAGAAAAAAATAGTTTTACTGCAAAGTCCTTTTCCTAATTTTGGAGGACAGAAGAAGCCAAGTTGAAGCATACACTGATAATACCATCCATAGATATGTATCTATTTCCACAAACCACCTCACACAAGTTTGATGAACACATAATAAAAACCTAAATAACTAGATTTCTTTAAACTTAACTCAATAGTTACATCTGTAATATGTGACTATTTACATTTTCTGTTCTATTTTATGATCTCCCTAATAGAGTTTGCAGTATGTCAGGTAGATAAGACAATAAACAATGCAGGAGACAAACACAGTGACTTTTAAAACAAGGTGAGGCAGAGAATTGATTGTGACACATACAGAAAACTAACAAATTAGTCTTATCTGAAGGAGAAAAGCAAAACCTCATCCATATGAGAAACCATAAGCTCTCATACAAAACAATGAGAGTTCCCACTGCAAAAACTTGTATAAACACAGCAATCTGTAAATAAACCTTGTGAGAAAAGCAGTGACAGGAACAAAAGTGTTAACTTTATGAGCTAAGGTACAATTCACAATTTTGCTTTTGGCAGTTCCCAGCTGCTACTCTACAGAGGCAACAACCCAGCTGCTTATGCAATCACTCCAGAGCTGCATTTCTAAAGCTTGCATCACTCTCGAAAATTCTCAGAACCCTCTAATTTTAAGTGCATAAATGAATAATGAACTCTCCAAAAGCCAAGGAAAGGAGTTTCCCAGGAAGATTCTGAAGTAACTCAGCCTTTAGCAGGGGAACAATAAAGTTCTGACGCAATCAAGAGTTCACACCGGGAAGTCTTTGGGGTAAGACAGGTTGCTTCTCCATTGCCTCTAGAGGAGTCACAAAATATTTACAAGGTTCTAATTTATCTGTACCACTTATGTTAACATATTGCACAAACCTCTTCACTGGAGTTTATTCAATTCCCTGAGCTAAGGAGGAGGCAACAGCAGCTTTCTTCTCAACTTTAAAGATAACTGCAGTGAAGTTTCTAAATCAATCCACCCGACGACTGTGCTGTTACATGGACTAACCCCATGCTAGTCAAAAAGAAACCAAGACCAGGCTGCCCAGAAAATTTGTAATCCAAGTACAAAACAAGGCAGAAAACACAAAAGACTGCAAGGGAACAGACATATCAATGACAAATTACAAAAAATACCCCACAAAACTGAAACAAACAAAAAACAACCACAAATCTTTATGCATACCAAAAGTAGCATTGAAGAGTTTTAGAGAGCATTTCAAAGAAGGCAACTTGGTAAGTATATATTGCAAAAGCTTATCTAAAGAGTATGGGAGAAAGCATAAAAAGTGACTGAAGTTTATAACAAGTGACTAAGGTGTCATGGCATTATCACAGTTCAGGGCCAACATCTTTAATAACAAAGAAATTACACCAACTTACACTTAACGGGATATTAAAGAGAAACAAAAAACAAAGCATATACACTGATCTTGTTCTTCGGGACACCAGTGGATATAAACTGGATATCAGACACTTATGATCTTCTCCAATTTAATCACTTCATTAATAAAAAGAAATTTTTTTCCCTTCATTGGAGAATATGAACATAGAAAATCCGAATAACTGCAAACAGTAAATTGTGTCACACTCGTGGGAAAGAATAACAATTTCAGATTTGGAAAAGTAAAGTACCACAGAGAACAAAGGAAATAAAACAACACTCAAAACATTAAGCCAAAGTATGCAAGCATCACTGAGAACCTGGAGGGACTACACAGTCCCACAGTTTTCACTAGGAATTAAAACAGATTATACCCAAGCTATTATTTAGCATCTCATACTCTGTCAAACGAAGAAAGATAAAATTACCCAAAAGACTCAAAACATTCATTTTGCAGGTAAAATATTTAGTAGGCAATTAAAGCTCTTTCAGTTTCTCCTTTTCTCTGCAACAATTTGGAAATAAAACAGATTTTTCCCGGAAAACAGACAATGCTCCAAACTTCCACTTCAACCCAAAGCAACAGAGGAGTGGTCCATCCAACAAAACAGAATTAATCACTGGCTGACCTACATATAAATAGGAACAGAACAGTTACTTTACAAGAAGATATTAAATGATCTAAAGCTATATCAAAATATAATTTGCTATCTGTAGATACACTCTCATGAGGTTGCCTTCAATTAGGCCAATTTAATTCTCATCACTTCCAGGTACTATAATACCAAAAAGAACTAGGGAGCTTCAGCAAACAGCTCTCTAGAACAATCCCAGTAAAAACTCTACCAATTGGTATTCAATATCCCTCCAAAATTAACAGAAATAGTTAAAGAATTATATTCTCTGTAATACTTCCAGTCAAGCACTCTTGCTGTAGATCGATGAGGAGTGTGGAACACAGGCTTTCTTTTCTCTCTTTAGTCACTTGTGGAAATTACAGTCACTTAAAGGTATACTATTTGTTACCATGCTTGCAAACTTAAACTTATTTTTGAGTAGTGTTCAAAAAGCTAAAAGCAAGTGCTTTTAACATCTGTAGAATCAAAACTACTTCTTTAAACTATGATTTGTGACACTCCAAATATAAGGAATGAGTAAAGCTTAGGACAGCCCAGTCTTCTGAAGTTTCTGAACTTTCTGAATTTGCTTATACCAATGAAACCACATGTAGCACTGAAAGCCTGAACTCTACACACAGGGAAGAAAACAATAACCATTGTATCAGTTTCCTCCTACTAGTCTTCAGCAATGCTGTGAGCATTAGATACAAGTAAGAGTACTTTTCTTTGAAGAGGGTTTTCCAAAATGCAGAAAAGGAGCTATAGCAGTCACAGAACCCCAACTGAAGAAAACAAATCCCCTCCCTCATTTCTGCAAGAAATGGCCACAGATCCTTGTGCCTCATCAGGTGTGTCTCACACCCGTATCAGGCTGAGACAAACATGAAAGATGAAAACATAGCTGGAAACAAAATGGACCATGTTATCCTCTAACAGCAGCCAACAAACATATTAATTAATACTTCACTCCTCATGTAGCTCATAAAGGTCCCTAGCCACAAACTGTTAACCAAGTTGAGGAAGCAAAGATCACTATCAGTTAGAAAGTAAGTTTAGATGGCTTCATTTTTTTAGGGGGTTTAGACACAGCAGATTCACTGCAAGTGGTATCTGTAGAGGCAAAAGAAAACAGCAAAAATACATTAACAGATTATGCTGCAACATATAACAGTACTGTGCCACTTAATGTAAAACACTACACTGCAGTTGAATATAATTTCCTGTTCACAGAAGCAGGTTGGAAACAGTCAAGATCAACATGACCTGTACATCTTTCTCTACCAATTGATTATCCTAAGTTTTTAGGTTTTACCAGTGTATTCAGCAATGCATTAAGTGTAAAGAGTAAGGCTTTGGGAACAGTTGCAGATGTATTTTAAATGAATCTGAGAAGGCCTGGAGAAAAAAAGACAGTGCAGCTCTACTGCACACAACAGTTTACTAACAGTTTTATTAAAACATCCTTGAGCAGGGAAGTTTAAGTGACAATTCAGAAAGTACCAGCAGTTCACAGAGGCTCTGCCACGGGGGCTTAAAACAGTCAGGACAGTCACAGAGGCCAGCACGCAGTGCTGCACAAACAGGCTGCATAAATAGGTGCTGTCACCAGCCCTTCTTCCCATGTAACAAACTTATAAACAGTTCAGTATCACTTAGTGTGAAAACGGAAATCTGAGTTTGAAAGGAGGTGAGTGTTCTAAGGCTGCACAAGAAGGGAGAAAGGGAAAACAGTACAGCAAAAAAGCGCACAAAGTAGGCAAAGTGTCATTCAGGATCCATCACAAAAGAGGCTGAAGAACATTGTGAAGAGCTGTGAAAATGACATGTTATCTCAAAACAGAAAAGACAGTTCAAAAATGGGATTTGATTTCACAAACTGACAAGAACAGAAAACAATCAAGGGGGCAAAGATGCAGACCTGGGAAAGATGTGCACATCAAAGGAAGAAGCAGACTGTATTGTTGTACAGATACTGAATTTGAAAAACAGAGATTATTTGTATTCTGGCATTCTTAAGCATAGTTAACACTAATCTTAGTTATTTTCTTTTTTTGTTTGTTTTGGTTTGTTTTTTTACTAAAGGAAAATAACTTAATCAGTACTTATTGGTGCCAGCCATTAAATTGAGACATTTTAACAAGCTCTAGTTTAGTTTATGCCATTCAAGGATTCATGAAGAATTCAGAAAAGAATAAAGATGAGTCATATGCTTTGAAAACAGGCCCTACCAAAACTCTTATCCAATACAGAGGGATCAAAACCACTGTAATTAAAATATTAAGAATTTTACACAACATTAAACAGGTCTTCTGGGCATTACCAGCTTCCATTCTAAGTGAACACTTAATTGCCAACACTCTAGAACTTCGGAAAAATAAGCAATTGGTTTTCTGAAAAAAAGATGCATTGCAAATTTCCAACGTCTTCCAATTATCACAGACTTCCCAATAAAAGGAAAGCAAAATGAAATATAGTAAAACAAAATACCACAATGCTTTTAATGCTTTCAATTAAGGTTTTCACTTATATGGAATATTCCAGAATCTCGAAACAGTTTTCTTTATATGACCCGTGTCATGGAGAAACTACTGACTTATCATAATGCTGAGGTGATGTCCATTTGGGAGTTGGTTATATGAAGTAATATTCAAATGCTATTTAAAAGATACAATATTTTAGGTAAAGTTCTTCAGGGCAGAAACTGACTTGTTTCTTGTATTTATATATAGGAATGTAAATACTGAGTATCAAATAGAGACATCTGTCACTTTGTTACAAGCTAATAAAAGAGTATTCAAAAGATTAAATTAGAATTCCAACCCAGTTTCAGTAGCTTATAAACAATCATGTCAAATGTTTGAAGAATTATCTAAAATCTCATTACCCAAATACTGCTAACATCTGTAAGTAAAAGGTTCATAGCACTTGCTAAAGAGAAGATCCCTTCATCCTGACAGAAGTCAAAGCTCATTAATTGCTGTAACTGGCAATACCACCAGAAACAGCTGATCCTGAAGAGCTGTAAATTTTTTAAAGTCATAAACGCACATAAAAGCAAGCATAAAAGTACACACAACGCAGCATCAGAAAAATTACTGCTATTTATAGGGTCTACAGGTCCCAAAATAAGTCAAGCAGATGCACCCCTGCAGAGCACCAGTGACTTCCAGTAATAATTCCCAGGTGCTCACAATCAAGACTCCAGTCCAAGGCATGGTACAAATAACTGCATCCACCCTCCAAAGGCTGACCCAAGGTGCACGTGAACACGACCTGCCCTCTGAACCACAGGCCAGCATCTTCCTGCTACTCCTCATCTCATCTTTTCATGTGCCACACTTTCCGAAGTTTACTGTTCGCAAACCTTAAAGGCAGCAGATAATAAATACGCATACATTTGTGCACCCAGTAATACGAACCGCAAACCAAAGAACACTTCTAATTTAAAAACAAGGGCTTTAACAGCTCTTTGGGAAACGCTGGGTAACACAGACAGACTTCACTGCACAGAAGCTGAACAACACCTCTCAGGAAGGAGCCAAGGTAAAACCTCTGCTAAACCCCGTGCACGCTCTCTCCCTCAAACCAATTTTTCTGGAATCTTTAGATGCTATGCCCCCTGCTACAGAGCAGTGAAGTATTACTGCCTCATGCAATCTTCTCCTTCCACTCAATTTTAGTCCCTTTTACTCATGTGACTTTTCGTTTTCTCACCATGAAGGGGCATTTTGCCACCTTCTAACTCACTGTTCCATTTTTTTCAAGGCCTCTCAAAAGAGAATTTTTCAGAACTGACCTTTGGCAAACTCAGCTGCACCAACACCAGAGGTGCACTCTAATATCCAAGACTACACAAGAGTCAAACTTATTAACCTTTCATATTTTACAAATTACATGTATTATTAATCTGATTTTTCAATGCACTGTCTGAAATAAATAAAAAAAAAAAATAAAAACCCCCCCACAATGGTACCTAATGCAAACACTTTAATCTTATTACTAAAATGAACAAACAGCGTTTTGAATAAAATGTTTCAGGGAAAACTAACACTGTTTTTATAAGAATCACTGAACAAGTTTAAGAATAAGTAGGGAACAGATATTCTACTCAGTATCCCTATGAAGAACAGTGATTAGAGTACCAAGACAGCCTACTTAAGCCAAATATAAAAATCAAGTCTACTTATTCATATAGCATTTTTATTATTGCCGTTTAGAAGTTCTTCTATTTATCATGGGGTTTTTCCTAGACTTGTTAGCAGATCCACATTCAATAAAGCTTTAATCTAAAAAAAATCTGTGAAGTGACACTTCAGCATTACCAACAAAACTGACCCATGACTGCTCAGATACCAAGGTGCTAAGCCTGTTAGCAGTGGCTCAATACTAAATTAAACTTCCCCAAGGGAACATCTTACACACACAGCACTGAAAAGCTGTTCAGTCATCGTGCCTGCAGAGTACACGAGTTCTCCTTCACAAGTTCAGGGCTGAAATCATATCCACGGAGTTCATTTTAAAAAGAAAACAAAACCTGAAAACAACTCCTTTTAAAGTCCTCTCTGCAAGTCATAGGATCATTGACCAGATCTTTCAACTCCAGCCATGCTACTCAGAACCTAAACAGTCAGCAGTGAAACAACAGGGTTTATTTTTTGTTTTACCACCTATTACAAAAAACCAAAACACCTGAAAACATACACAGCGGGCTACTCACAGGGTGACAACAGAGAAGAGGTAGAAAAATAGTCCTGTGGTTTCTAGATGCTGAAAAAAAAGGGTAAAAAACTTCCATATTTGTCACAAATATACTGAAGAAAAAGCTCTACAGCATTTAAAAATGATCCAAGGATTATACTCTTGTGAGAATCACAGCCAAATCTATTTTTCCAGTAGCTCAGTGTCTTCCCACAAACATATTAACCTTGGCTTTCATTTCTGGGCTTCCTATCTGTTATCCCATTCCTTCCTCTCCTGCCCCTCCCAAATTCTGACAGAATTTCATTAATAGATGCCTTAATTTTTTTTTAATTCCTACTTTACCTAAATTAGACAGTGTTACAAAGTGTTGTGGACTTCAAGCTGGCTGAATAAGCACAGTTTACTGGGGGAGTTTCTGTTCTTTGCCTTAAGTTTGCCTAAAAAACGTTCATCAACACAGACTTTGCAAATATTCACCAACTGGCACAACCTGTTTACAGCTCAGAAGCCAAGATTTTTATTGGCAGTTCAGAAGAAATGCTGTCCTTTAATCCAAAGCATTTAAAGGGTTTCCCAGACTTCTTTAATGCAGTTAAGGATTATTTATATCCTAAAGGATTCTTCATTTATTGTGGAAGGGAGTATCAATAGCAGGGCCAAGTGACTGTCAAGTTACAAGTGAGTCAGATATAGTCTCCAGCATGTTTTGCAGCATCAACAACCCGAACTCCCTGTGCCTGTGGCAGGTACAATGTAGCAGCAATATAAAAAACATGGTCTTTCTGTTTGTTGAAAAAGCCTAATAAAGTATAGCTACCAAATCCAAACTTTCAAGCTACACAAAATGTTAAGATTAAAAAGAATGAACACTCCAAAAATTACTTCACTTGAAAGATGTGGGCTTTATTCTTAGACACACATGAAATATAAAAAAACAAAAACAAAAAAAAAAAAAAAAAAAAAAAAAAAAAAAAAAAAAAAAAAAAAAAAAACAAACCAAAAACTTCCAACATGCAACTGTCCACAGGCTTTTGCCACTCAAATTATATAGAACAGACCCAAACAGGAAGACAAGCCATAGTTTAAACTCAACGCTGGTTAAAGTCACCTCAGTATTACCAAGGAAATACAGTCTTTCACACAGTGACCAAAATAATGTAGCTACATCATACAACAAGCAGAATATATTGCTTCTAGTCCTGTATTTCCCCAGAATACTTGAACTGGTACACGGAAAGATTTATCTGTTCCAGATTAAAAGACGTTGGTGCATGTCCAAGTCTTTCCCACTTCATTCAGCCCATTAAGGCAATCTGTGCAGCCGATCTTTCTGACACTGCTGGTGTCAAGATTACTTTAGGCCACTGACATCAAAGAAACAGAGTAGCTTTTATGGGACATTAAAGGCCCATTTCCAGGTCTAATCTCTAAAGGAAGTCGCTTTAAGTGGCAAACACAGCGTTACAAAGATGCTGGAAGAAGGCAGTGTGTGACCAAGCTTTGAATTGTTGCACACCATGCCATGCCCCAGGCCCAACGGACGATACACAGCACCTTTTCCAATGCCTGCATTTTACCAAGTCATCAGTCTCAAGACCTCAAAATTTGTAGCAGTTAATTTGATTTAGACCATATCTCTTTTCAGAGCTACAAACACACCATCCACTTCCAGTACCACATCCTAATGTTAGCCTCTAAACAATAGAAGGGACCTTGGATAAGTTATTACCCTGCCATGACCTCAACCCTTTCTCATTTGCAGAACAGGGACAATATTTACCAGCTCACAAGAGCACAGCAAGATACGTTCTTACGGTCTTTGGGAAAGAAAGAACATGTTTAAGTAATTTATATAATCAAGTCAGCCAGTAAAATTCTTACTGTTTCCAGGAGTTCTAACTTCTTTATATTTTAATTACTATTGGCCTGCAAGTCAAACAAGACGCCTATTTTCTAATGCTATCCTACTCAGAGGTTCCAACTTCGTGACCTTTAAGCACAAGCACTTTACACTCCTCTTTTGATGTAGATCCATGTCTTTCATCATTCCTTCCCCATCACTTCAGTCTTTACTCCCCCATCCTCACAGTGTTTGCTCCTCCAGAAGCAGAGGAGTTTGATCGTGACAGGGACATCGCACAGTAGCACCTTCTCTGTTTCTGCTGCTTCTGGCAAAGAAATAGCATGTAGGAAGCACGGGAACAGCCAGCTCCCTTTGCCCCCATGGTCTTTCTGTAGGGAACACAAAGGAATAAACAAGCTCGGGAAAATAGAAAAATATATAGTCCGGAAGAGGAGAAGGATGGAAAATTGAGAAATGTGTCACTAAACGAACTGGCTGCCAGTGAACAAAGAACAGCACAGTGTATTTTTTCTCCCAATTATAAGTTCACAAATGGTATTCCACGGAGCAGGGAGAACAGGCTTGGGAGGGAAGAGGAGAGGCAAGGAAATTAAGAGCAAATTGCTTTCAAGAAGTCATATATTAGCTCAAATCACAAAAAAATATTTTTCTATTAATACAATTTTCAGTCACCATTTCATGTAATTAAACCAAAGTCATAAGAATTTCATGCTCAACTACCATTCAGACTTAAAACCTTTCAGGAGAGGGTACAATTTTCTTCAGCGAAACACAGCTAAACATAGACAGTAAAAAAGGGGAAGGAAAGCAAAACAATTCTTTTAATTAGAAGGGAAATCAAAGCAATGTTGGAAAAATCTTATGCAAGTTTAATTTATGAATTACAGTAGGAGAACACTACTAAGCACACCTACAATTAAAAAAAAAAACTCCTTCTGTAACACTGCCAGGTGAGCACCAATTTAACACCCAGCCACAGGAAAGCTGCAAGATCTTCACTGCTGGGTTCAACTTCTTGTAGGTCTTTCTGACACAAAAGATGGAAATGATGGTTCCTCAGGACAAGAGAATCACAGAGCTGGAGCAGGTCCAGCAGAGGCTAGAAAGATAATTAAGGGACTGGAGCGTCTCTCTTACTAGGAAGGCTGAGGAAACTGGGCCTGTTCAGCCTCCAGAAGAGACGACTGAGAGGAGACCTCAGTGATGTGTTATCAGCATCTGAAGTGACCGTTTCAGAGGATGCTTCAGGCTCTGCTCAGTGGTGCCAAGCAATAGGATAGGAGACAACGGGCAGAAACTGAGGCACAGGAAGTTCCACCTGAATATGAGGATGAACTCCCTTCCTGTGAGGGTGACTGAGCACTGGAACAGGTTGCCCAGAGAGAGTGTGGAGTCTCCCTGACTGAAGGTATTCCAGAATTGTCTGGATGACCCTGCTTGAGCAAGGAAGCTGGACCAGATGAACCACTGTGGTCCCTTCCAACTTGACCCATTCTGTGAGGAGGCAGAAGCAGACCAAGAAATAGTTTGGCACCAAAATGCTCATTTCTACCTCATCTTGCTTCCTCAGAAATACCAGAATTACTGAATCCGCCTTTTCTGGCACTGACTGACAGAAGACAATCCCATCTCCTTTAAGATATGAATAAAACCCACAATTTAGATGTTATTAATCTCACTCCCTTAAAGTTTCCCTTTCATTGCTAAGCCAGATGCATTTGTTAGATGATGAATACACTGAAGTTTCTGAGGTATGCCCACCACAAACCATTCTCCCTTCAACTACTCAATTTTTATTCCTCCCTATTGTTAAATAGTTTAACCATACAAAAACAGAATTCTACTTCTACCGCAGAAATGGTGAAAAAAATATAATTACTTTTTAAAAGTCTCTTCCCTTCTGCATCTTCCTTTTTAGATCACAGAGTTACGGAAACCTGCATATTCAAATGGGCCTCTGAGAATCACTTCCAAAATAAAATCTTCCATTAAACTACCTGGCTTAAATAAGCCTGCCAAACACTTCACACTTGTACATTAACTACACAGTTTGAACTTTAGACCATTTATTCTAACTGTGGCAGAAGCCCATCAGTGGGCTGGAAGACAGACCCTGTGAGTGCCTCTCAGTTCCTGCCAGCTGTTACAAAACTGAACTGACTATCCAGATATTTGTCATGATAGCACTGAAATTATAATTTGGTAACGGAATAACCACTTTTTTGTTCAGCTAAGAATCAAAGTACTTAAGAACCTCCCTGCTAAATAGCAAACAGTCACTTAAGATGGTCTTCTGGGGTTCGTTTTTTTGTTTTATTGCAAAAAAACTGGTTTGGTGGTTCTTGACTCCAGTAATTTAGGAACAGTGTTTAGATCAGTTCTGGCTGGAGAAAATTCACCAGAGGCACTACTGCTCAAGTGAAGTGAGTCAAAACAACGGGATAGTGTAGTTAATATGGGTGCACTGTGTAATATGTTTTTGGTGATTCCTGTAGAATTCTGTGGCTTCTGTACTACAACTATAAAGTTCAAGAGCTAGATATGAACCAGAACACAGGCCATCCCAAGAAAACACAATTTATCTATCCAAACCCAAGATTGCTTAATCCCTTCTGTCTGTGCTGCTTACCTTTTCCTAGAATACACTACTCATAGGAAAAACTTGCTAACTCAACTCTGACAAAAATAGCTTATCAACATTACTTCTGGCATTATGTAATGGCCTCATCATCGTATGCTCTGACAGATTATTTTAGATCTGCCTATACCAAAGCATCCAGAACTACATTCTTTGACTTACTAGACGTTTTTATCTTAAGCCACCTACTATGAACACAACAATACATTCACCTCTTTTTTCACCATAACTGTCAGATCTCCGGTCCTGTAAGAACACGGAAGAAATGTTGCTCCAAGCTGCGAAAAAGAAACTGCTCTGTTCTAATAGTGTAAATGTTTAAGCACGATGTACTCCTTCATTAAAACTGAACTCTTTCAGTGGAAACATCCACTGGGTAATGACAATAAAAAGAACGGCAACTGAAATGAAACGTTGGGGGTGTTTTTGCTGAAATGTTTAGTCAGTTTTCAGACCACAAGGCACCTAAGATAAGGTGTTACCAGAACAAGTGCAGTGATACAACTACAGGGAAACTCTCCCAGCGTTGTTACCCTTCTGTGAGAAAACAAGCACCTTTACTGGTAGAGATAATAACCAGCATACCTTTTTTTCACAGTATCTGCATTTCCACATTGCAATGGATCATACATAAATACTATTCATGAAGTCATGAAGTAGTAACATGATTATACCACCAAGAGATGACAGGATAGAGGGAAACACATCTGAAAGTTGAGTTCATTACAAATTAATACACACATGGGCATCATGGTTAAACAACATTTTCCTTCTTTTTGTGTATGTTACTCTCTCTCACCAGGCAAGTCTTTGGGAACAAAATTTTCACAGAGGTCCCAACTACTGGCAGGATGAGCACAACTGTTTTGTGGGAGATTATCACTGTCCATGATGATCTATATGCTCACAGTAATTAGCAGTATTGCAACCATGGCCTAAATGATAATAATTTCTTTTTAAGTCTCAACTTTGTTAATACCTTGTTCTTAAAATATAAGCCTTTTTTTCTCATGGTCTTAATACACTCCCAACCGAAACCAAACCTTTACACATTTCAAAACATTTCTCTGAATGCACATCCAACAAATATCAAAGTGTACACAAAAAAACAGCCTGAGCATGGCACATTAGTTTCTGCCACAACTTTAATTTTTAGGTGACAAACTGCAATGCCCTGTTTAAAAGCAAAAGGAACCCCATTTTTGGCCCCCAGGCCCTGTGAGGTCTAATGTGAAGTGTGATAAAGAGCTGGCCTTGCTGTGAAAGGGTTAAGAACGACCAAAATTTAAACCACTTGCATTTCTCCGGTTGTAAAACCAAAATATTGCCAGGGTCTTCCTGCAGCCAGGGCACCGGATAATTTAGGCTAAAACAAATGTTTATTAAAAAAAAAAAAAAAAAAAA
>VZRE01002018.1:119557-155046 GCA_013396775.1 Cephalopterus ornatus
AAAAAAAAAAAAAAGGATTTTTTTGGTTTGGACTGGGTTTTGGTGTTTTGGTTTTTTTGGGTTGGCTTTCTTGTTTTGGGGTTGTTTTGTTTGTTTGTTTGTTTTTTTGCTACTAACCAAGAACTCATTCTGGGTGATAACATATACTTTGGTTTTTTTCTGTATGATTTCACAAATTGTCGCGTGGCGATTTCCAGTGCTGGGTCAGGTCAGCTGCAACTGTGTGGCCACAGCAAAAGGCATGAAAAGTCCTGAAAAGCTCCAAGGATGGGGCTTCCTAGGTACGAACAAAGGAGCAGAGAACTAAACCTCTGAATAGTAAGGCTGAAACACCTTAATAAACCTACTACAGCTACTGCTGTTAACAACAGTCACATTTGCTCCTTCAGGCCTCTTCCCAGGGAAAGGTTCCTGGGGGAGCTGCCAGAGCTGTCCTTGTTCTCCCACACACCCTCTGCTTAGGCTGGCCCCCCTCAGCCATAAGCTGTATATATATTTATGTCACATATATGTATGTATTTTTATAAGCTGTGCTGCTGGAGCCCTTGCTGCTCAAGCTTTCTTCCTTGAGTGACTTCTGCTTTCTGCAAAAGGGGAAAAAAAAAAATCTTGGCAGGGAAAAAGCTCAGCACAAGCACAAGGAGCCTTTGGAAGTGTGGCTTTGAGAGGTGCCTGCTCTCCCTATGTCCTGGCCGTTATTTTCCTTAGGTTTATAATGTTATATTGCAAGACGCTATCCAGGCTTGAAGCTGTTCAGTAGAGAATCACAGAATCACAGAACATTTAGGGTTGGAAGGGATCTCTGGAAATCAACTAGTCCAACCCCCATACTTAACCGATTTTTAGACTACTGTGTTTCAGTACTGTTAATAGTTAATAATACAAAACTAAAGGAGTTGTGTAGGGATGAGATAATTCTTAAAAGTGTATGCATGTATCTTTGTGGTTTCATGCTAGTAGTTAGTGCTTTGTACCTTGGACGGTCTACAAAATAAAACAACTGATACAGCTGAATGCAAACTCAGATTAAAGATGTAGTCTTAGTAACCCCTTTGAGGCAAGATTTAGGGCAATGCAACTGCTTGCATAAGTAAGGCTGACCCTCAGGGAGTGATCTCTATATATTGTGAAGTTTTAAGTAGGCCAGATGACGCCCTTAAAAACCTCTGTGAAGGATAAAATAAAATAGGGAATAAAGATGGGTTGATTTCAGATTCCCTTTGCTGTTTTTCCCTTTCTGTGCTCTCTCTGCTGAATGTGTTTATTTTGGAGCACCATGACACAGCGCATAACACTGTGACAAATGAAGTGGTGATGTGAAAATAATAATTACATATAAAATATTGTTGTGTTAATACTGCCAAAAAGAAGATTTGGTACCATGTTGATGTTGTTTTTCAGGCACTTGCTTTTTGGCTTACAATAGCTAGACACTCTGCCAGGAAAATGCCAGTTAATTCTGCCAACTTCAAGGTGAACGACGAGCTAATTTGTGGGGGAAGGGAAGACTGGATTTTTGCTTTAAAACCAGGTTAATTTTTTAGGACCGTAGCTGAGAGCATGAGCTTGCCAATCTAAAATGGTAATTTCCTCTCCCTTCAGCTCCTTCTGGAGAAGGAACTGCCTTGTCACTGTTGCCCTATTTGCGGTAGTCTGAGCTGATCTAAGATTAGCAAAGGTTGCCTTAAGAGTTCATGGAGAAACCTGAAATCTTGAAATCAAATGCTGATGCACAACTGCGAAGATGAATCGGGAATCTCCCGTATGGATGGCTGCTCAGGAACCTGGATAAATGAAGGGTGACCGTGGAGTTCAAGAACAGATCAGAAGTTGTTCTCATCTAAAAGATGGAAGCAAAGCACAGCAATAAACGAGCAGTTCTTAGAAGTTGTTAATGACTGACGAATGTTCTGTTCCCCAAACTGATACACAGCAAGGAGCTTGAGCAGGAAGAGCCAAGCATGGATCAGGGAGATTGCAGAGAAAAGTCTGGCAAAAATAAGTAAATGAAGAAGGTGGTGATTAGTGAAACTGAATGGTTTTGCACAGGAAAAAAAAAAAAAGCACAAAACAAACACTGAAACATAAGTGTAAGCTTTAAGTTAATAACAAATCAGCAGAACAGGCCTTGCCAGTAAGAACCTGGGCCTGGCCAGAGTGACAGGTTAGACATCAGAAAATGGTCTGATCCAGGGAAGGAATTTTCTGCCTGTTTTTATTAACAGATGCAGATGGCTAGGATATCTCTTCTTTTAGGGGAAAAAAAAATCTAGCTGATAAGATATCTAGGAATAAAATATTCCTAGATTTCGCTGAAGGATTGTATTAAAACTGACTGGCCTCTAGGCAAAAAATAATAACATAAGATCTCCAAAAGAAAAAGGAATTCTGAGGTAAAACGGTCTTGCTGCTTACATCTCTGTCATGTTTTACCTGGAGTAAAACCAGCTAAGTTAAATTGTGTGCAGCTAGAATTTCTATTGCATAATGTAATGAGATTAAAATAAACAGAAATGAGGAATATAATACCTTAACTGTTACCTTTTTATGTTCCAAGTAGAGAGAGCCAAGAACACATGAAAATACAATTTTTATCTTTTAATGCAGTTATGTCACTGCTAGTAGTTTTGAACCTCTAGCTGCAGTATAAGGATGAGCTCATTTGATTTTAATTCCCTTTTCTGTTGAGTGAATGTGCCCAAGTTGCTTTTCTTTTATATCTGACTTCCAAAAGAAGTTAAAAATGAAAGATGGCATTTGTTAGTAGGTAAGAGTCTGCAGAAAACCATGACTTCCATTTAATGCTTTGCATTATATCATCTGTATTTCTGACTAATATTTTTGCAAATATTGATATGTGAATGGTTTTTTTAGAGTAAGTTTCAGACAACACTGTGTTTTGTCACTTTCTGATATTAGTAAAGCTCATCATCAATATAGTTACAACCATTCCAACTAGGATCGTAACATCATGGAATTGTTTGGGTTGGAAGGGACCTTAAAGGCCACCTAGTCCAATCCCCTTGCCATGAGCAGGGACATCTTTAATCAGATCAGGTTGCTCAGGGCCCTGTGCAATCTGACCTTAAATGTTTCCAGGGATGGGGTATCCACCACCTCTGAGGGCAAGCCGTTCCAACATTTTACCACTCTCACTGTAAAAAACTTCTGTATCTTCTCGTAATTGGAAGCTGATTTAGCTACAGACAAATAAATATGTAAACCCTGTACCTGTTTGGGATCTTCAGTGTTATTAACCATAATGATCTGACTTGCATAATGCTTGACCTAAGACATGGGAAACAGCCTGCTTTTGTGTCTGGGCTCCAGCTACAGTTCTCTTCATAGCATTTGACTTTGAAAGCCCTGTTTGTGATGCCTTAACTGTCTCTAAGTTTTGAGGCTTTTTAGTATAACGTGTGTCTTTGATCCCCTGATTGTATCCTGCTTTGTCTTGCCTTGTGCTGGTCATCATCAAAGTATCCCTTACTCACAAACCTTGCTGGATGCAGTTTGTATGAAGCATTCCTCTCTCTGTTAACCCAGGTTGAGGGCTGCCACCTAATTAAATAATCTTCTGTCCTGACCCTTAACAGGCTGTAAGCAGCTTTTCCCTGCAAGGCAGGTAAACTCTTGGGACAGTGCAACAAAGCTCAAAAATACACAATTTTTAAGCACGTGTGTGTGTTCATATGTGTTCCAGTAGTGTTTTCTAAAAATAAACAAATTCTTATTCTTCTGTAATTCTGTAAAAGGAAGAAAGGAAAGCAACCTCTTATGAACTGGCTTTGAGGGAAAGTGTTTTCAGTTACAGTGGGCAAGGGAAGCTGTGTTTTATCAGCAAAAGAGGAAGCCTTTTCAGATAGAAATGAAAACTGTCCTTTCTCAAGATGTTTGAATTGCCCTATTAGTGCAAGTCCTGAACTCTTAATGTCTGTAAAACCTATTGATTCCCTATTGATGCATCTTGTTTCATTTGTAATAATTTGTAATATTCTACTCAGGTAGAATAATAAGCAAATCTAAAGATACAATACTGACTAGAACTGAAAAATTATTGGAAAGATAATGTGCCTCTCGTTGTATCTCTCTTACTCCTACATCTGTCTTTTCATTTGAAAGAAATCAATCCTTATTTTTTGCATATTTGTGAGAGCACGTATAAATTGCCAGGACCTGGGAGGAGAAGGAGATGATACTTTTCATATCCAGTAAGGCACAGCTGAAAAAAACTGGTCTAATGAAAGACCAGAGTAATGCTGTGGACCACAGAAGCCTTGTGAAGCTGTAGGTTAATAAGGTGAGTTTTAGTTACCCACTGGCTCATTTTGCATCACTGTGAGATGCTGGATTTCAAATTGCTGGAGCAAGTGAAGAGGTGCAGTTGCCTCTAGCCTAGGTGCATTTACTGAGACAGTGGTTGTAAATGCTTCTGATCTGTGGATCTTGCTGCCCAAGGTGGTGTGAATTAAATGACCTGATTGTAGGGTTGTTTCTTCTCAGCTCTCAGTGGTAGTTAATAGCCCCCAAGGACTTCAAGCCACAAATTGAAAATCATTGCAAGGAACTTTTTGTTTTTTTCTTAACTGTGTTATGAAGAGCGGCCTTCTGATTTCCTAGATTTACTGCCAGTCCTGTGTAGGATAAACTGGGGATAAAAATGCTTTCTGTGTCTTTGACCCTGTGCCTGTAATCATCACTTCATCAGATAGCTCTCTGCAGAACAAATGTATGGACTCATTTTGCAAGAAAGATTGAGACTGAAAGGTTGCCTTTTTTTTTTTCAGACTGCTGTTTGCATAATAATTTCATGTAGTCATCTTGTTTGCCTAGCAGTTCATAAGATTTCCTGGTGGCATCCAGCTGTAGGTTGGTATAATTGGCTGCTTTCTTTCAGAAGACATTTGTTCTGGGGAGCTGTTGTGGGCTGACTGCTCAAAGACCTTGCAACAACTGGAGGAAAGTGCTGTGCAAGTACAGTGTTTGATTTTTTCGCTGATGTGTTTCTCTACCAGCTTTGCAAAGGCTTATTTATTTTGCTTAACTCTGCTAGAGATCAACATGTATCGGTCTGACTTGTGAAGTTCTTATCTTCCTGCAGTAACTGATTAAGGCTGTAGAGATTGGACTGCACAGGTTGTTAATGAGCTATTAATGTATGTAACTCCAATCTTGTGGAAACAATCTCTGGAATTACTGTTTTATCACTGGTCATGTGTTGGCTGACTGGTTCAGGCTTGGGCCAGTACAAATTATGAAGGTGATGACTCAGGCAGCAAACTAGAGCGATAATTTAATGGTGAAACAACAGTCTGAATGGAAACACTGCCAAAAGGCCTTAATTTATTCATTCTTTTTCTTGTGACAGAGAGAAAAGCAGGGAATTGCTTGATTGCTGATCCCCTAACAGTTTGAGCTGGGGACAGATTTTGAATACCTGACTCTTTCAAAACTGATCAAAATAGATGTTGTTGTCATGTGGAGTACCTTTTAGCATATCAGTATGTATTATTAGTGTGTAATTAGGAGTAATTAGTGTGTGGTTCTGTGTCTATTAACCCCTTTTGTTGCCATGGAAGAGAAAAATAATTGCATTAACATATGCTGTCTGTGTTAAATTCCATCCATCTTAGCTGTGCATTTTTCCATACACTTTGACTGCCATGATCTCCGTGCTCATGTAACCTGTTTTCATTTGCAGTGCAGGGATCAGTATGAAAAAATGAGTAGCTTTGCTTGAGCTTTCAGGGAAAACATGATGCAGCATGATCACATGTATTCCTGTAGATGTTTAAGGAGCCCTGGGCTGAGGCAATGATACAACACTGAGGTAGTCACTGTGCATGTGGGGTTCTCCACTCTATGCCTCAGCTCTTTGCAGACTCTTGGGAGGACTGTGGGGTTTGTCATTTGAATTTGAGAAATAGGAGGGAGTGTAACCCTGTATGCCAACTAAGTCCGTTCACCACAGGATGGGATTTTTTTCCCTAGGGGAATTCAGAAGGGCATCTAAGAACTTCTAAGGAACTAATTGGGTGCTAATACAAAATACTACCTGTGCTTTTATAGCTGTGACAGGTTTCACTACTTTAGACATGGCAAAACTACTTCTGGTGATACTGTTTTCTCAAGGTGTAAAGTACATCATCAGTCAACTGTTCGTGTCTGTCAGCGATTGGATCAACATTGGATTCTGCCTCAGGTATTCTGGATGTGTGGCACAGGACTGGGAAATCACCTCAGCTCTTTAGTGGTGGGCGAAGTTTCAGTAGAAGAGTGAAGTTATGCTCACACTGCTGGATCAGGATTCTGTGTTTTGTTCACATAAAGCACCTTCAGGTCCTGTATCACAAGTTTTTGAGCTTCCTAGGTTTTATTCTTTCATCCCAATGCCAGAAGGGGTAGATTCTGTCACTGAATGTTTTGCACTTGTAGTTATGGTTTGCCAAGGAATCATAAATAGGTTTAGTTTCCTGGCATCCTCCTCTTCCTTAGAGAAAGAGCAGGGAACACACTGCAACTTTTGTGTGTGTGTGTGTGGAGTCGCTAGACCTGCTGGGAGCTCTTACTTTGCACATTTAAGGAATCCCTTACAGGAATTATAACCTGGCTCAGTTGGCTGATAATCTGTGTTAATCTGAAGATTTTGAGTGATTTAAGTCTTTGGGCCTTCATGTTGCAGAAGACTGTCTAATTAAAAGGGGCGCTTTCCAGGAATAGGGTGCAGCTTGTTACTGTGGTACACTGTAAGTCATGATGCTTCTGCCTCCTACCTATTTGGCAAAGTACCATCTACTTTGCGATGTGAAATGGATTTATAACTTCAGTAAATTTAACAACAGCTTCTGATCCATCATACTGTTCCTGAACTCTCCCACAACAAATTTCCCACAAGAAAAAAAACGGAGATTTTCCTTTTCCAGAAGGACCTGCAATGTTCCCAGAGATTATTTCAAAAGTCAGAATAAAGACATTTTTTGATATTTTCATATCAGACTTCCCCCTGCTACTTCTGTTTCCTTGCAGACAAAAGGTATGCATAATGACAGTGAAATTCCTAAGTAAATACCATGAAATTTTGGGTGACTTAGTCATACAGTACTATTTTTCTTCCCTCTGTCAATAGGGAAGAATTCTGCTCTCTGAAAATTGCGCATTTTATTTTGCAGCCTGCTTTGCACAGTGAAAGCAACTTCGGATTTTGTACTGTGAAGCAATACCATTGGAATTTTGCTCCAGCACAAACAATTTTACCAGTGGATGATAATCTCCTCACATGTACTATCCCTAGTTTATGCAGAATGTATCATACAACAAGAGATACTCCAGGCTGTCCTCAATGTGAAATCTAGTTTCAAAAATCCCAGTTCTGTAAGCCTTGTCTGTGGCAGGAAGAATAAGACCAGTAGTAATTCTAATGTTTTTCGGCTGATGGGAACTCAACAGAACATTTTGTGACTTGGGTGCACGTGTTTATGCATAAATAACCAAACAGAGTTTTAAGAAAATAGTGTTACACAAAAAAAGAATAGACGATTAGTTATCAGGATAGTACTAATGAGATGAGACTATTTGTGTTGGAAAAAAAAGATCAACTTCAGCTTTGCCTCTTCCCATTCAGCTGAAGTTGTTACGTGACCCTTTCCGCAGACTTAGGAACAGCTGGTAGTGGACAGTTAATGCCCAGGGACGTGAGGTACACATCTGTACAGTGAAAGCTCTGTAATGCAGGCAAATCTTGGTATTAAAAACAATATGGAAACGTTTTTAGTGTTGTAATAAGCATGTTACTAATGCTACAACTGCATGGGTTAAAACGGAGAAATATTTACTGAGGTGTATACGGTTCCACTGGGACCCACTATTCCCAAGGTAACAGCAGCCTGTGGATGAGACAACACTGCCATTCTGGCAAACCTTCTTAGTGGAGTTGCAGTCGGTGTCTTTTTCCTGTTATAGCTCACACCAATTTTGGACTAGAATAAACAACGCTGTAGTGGCTTTTTGGTCAATGTAATTTGCAGTTTTCTAGTTGAGTTGTGCACACAGGAGTATTTTGCTACCTTCCCAGAGCTAAAAGTGTAGGATGTGTCTGGGAAATGTTTATGTTCTGTCCCTCTTGGAAATAGAAACCATGCTGAGAAACACCCTCATGGCATGGTGAGGCAGAAGGCTACCTCTCAATTTTGACATACATAGCAGAGAATAAACACAGGTCATCAATAAATACTCTCTTGCCTTGCTGGGTGCAACCTCTCCAGCTCTAGAAATACTCTGAGCAAGACCTCAGGAGCCAGCAACTGAAAGCTTTCATTCCCTGTGTCTGCATCCTGTAATCATACTCTGGGATGGAAGGGACTAACGAATGCCCCAGCAGCAGGGAATGCATACCCAGTTTTCTCCTAAGCAAATGCAGTGGCTGTTAGTTGTTACTGGATTTGGCTTAGGGTCAGGGAAGAGAGGAGGTGTTAGGGTGAAGGAGGAACACGTCTGTAATCCTCTTGGTAGTGAAACTCAATCTCCCTCTGCTGACCAGGTCAGCCTATATCGGTAGCACAGCGAGATCTCACTTATACAGTGAGAATTTGTCTGGTGTTATATGGAGGCTTCCTCTTTTTCTCACACACATTAATGGAGATCTACCTTTCACGATTAACAACCTGCAGCCCTTCTTGTGTGGGCTTTCAGGTTTTTTTTTTAAGCACTCTGTTCTGAGTGCAATAAATAGAGCATATTTTAGATTAATTCTCCAGGGAAATAATTTTCAGTATAACCTGGTTTTCAACACTCAAAAGCCTTTGGATGTAGCCTAAAGCTGTTGCAAACCCTGGGAGTTAAGAGCCTTCGAAATAGCTGTGTGGAGTAACCAGTGTTTTAAAAACAAAACAAAGCAAAAAACTTCCCCCGATCTGAGCTGAGCTGCTTTCAGAGCCTTCCAGATCCTGCAAAGTCTGAATGACCCTGCAAATAGACTTTTTAAAGAGGAAATGCTGCTACCTGTTCAAGGCCCCTGAAGGTGCTGAAAAAGAGCAGAGAACGTCTAAAGCCAGTAAAGCTTGTGGTACTAAGATAAAAATCATCCATCATTGAACCAGTCAGGGCTAGAATCTTCTAAAGCGCTCGGGATCTGTGGGTAAAGCAGTACGTTCTTGGGAGTTCTTTAACTGAAGTAAAATACAACTTAACCAGTGACTATACCATCTTTTAAGTCATGTTAATGTGGAGAGAAATGTGTACAAGAATTTAAAGGAAAAAAAAACAGTACCAGAAAAAAAGAACTTGCAGTACTGTAACTACAGGTTTAAGAATTGATCTTGTTTGTACAGTGTTCAATTACGTACCTTGTTTGTATAATCATTAAAGAAGAACCCACCTCACAGTGTAAGTCCTTTAGTTTACTGGTGTTTTAGTAACGTTTTACTGCTGTTAGTGAAGATGGTTGTTTATCTTGTTTAGAACACATGGGTGTTCATTCTTACTGAATACCTACATCTGTAGATCTGTACTGTAGAACATGATGAAAGCTGAAAATACTCAGTTCTTGGCATCATAGTAGCCAGTTTAAGTGTTTGCTTAAGATCTCCGTGATTAGCCCAGCTTTGAGTCTTCTCCTGTGTATCTCCTGACAGCTGGGATAATTATATTTTGAGAGTGTTTGGGTTGAGGTAACTCTGCAGATAACTTCCAGTCAAGATATAAAAAGTTTCCCGGGCATTGTCTAATTTCTCTGAGCAGTGAGGCTGAGCTAGAAGCATGCTGAATCCCTGAGCAGACCAGTGAAAAGCTGTTGCTGTGGGCAGCCCCTCTTGCCCACTCTTTAGTGCCAACATATAGGCTCTCCAGCATCCTTAATGTCCCCATGTGATGTGTCCTCATGCTCAGGAACCACACCTTGGTCAAATGTGAACTCACCTGTAGTAATGCGCTCCTGCCTGCTGCTGTGGTGATAAAGACCGAAGAACAGGTCCAGACATTCTTATCTGCACAAGGTTTAGCTTACACCTTGTTACTTCTGTTTTACGGGATCACTAAGCACTTGTATGCTAAGTTTCCTGTGCAGCTGTGGATGCCAAATCTGGATCGGGATCACAGCGATTCTTTGCTACAGCTATGAACAAATCAATCCCTTGAACATCAGTGAGGTGGATAATTGATAGCCCTAACATCTAAGGCAAGTTTTCTAGTGCACACACTTTTCTGGATGTCACTTTGGGAACACCTCCATTAATGCTCTGTTTACGCGACTTGAGTTTAAGTAGAGGATTTTTAACACCAAATTGGTCATTCATTTGCTATGTGACTTTACACACCAGGTATCTCAGGTAGACATGTAAACTTTAAGGCCTCTTCTGAAATGTCCCCTTTGAAAGGCAATAGCACTACTTGGTGGAGGATTCAGAAATTTCCATACAAATATGTAAGGTAGTTATAGATACATTGATATTTACATAATACAATCTGTAACTACTTACTAAAAAGTACATGACATTAAAATACGGTAAATTCAACATTGCTTGACATGTCCAGCCTAAATACTTTTTTGTAGAGGAAAAATAGAAGAAAAAAGAAGGATTCTTCCTGACTTACAAAAGTTTCAAAATATAATATCAGCAGTGTTAGGTGAAACTTTGTATCTGCAAAAATCTGCATAAAGAAGATAGACAGAATAGCTCACTAACAAAATCTCAGGTCTTAAGAGTGAGACAGATCTTAAAAGCTTCATATTTTCTTTGTTTTGGTGCTACAGTCTAAATTCAAGGTGAATCCAGCAAAGATACTCAATTAACCTCTTTAATGTTCACATTTAAATGAAAACTAAAATGAGAGACAGTGTACTATAAAAGTTGGAAAACAACTCTAAATATAAGAAAATCCCATTTGAACTTAATTGTTGTACTTAATTGTACAATAAGCAATTTACCTGTCTCTCAGCACAGCGAGCTCACTCTAGTGTCTGTGTTTGGGGCTATCTGGTCCCTTCCTGTGGATTATCTTATAAATGCAAATGAATGGTTTGTGAATTAATAGTAACACATGGTTTTTAGGGATAACAGGACTTTTAGTTTGACCTAATTATCTAGTCAGTGCCTTTTGCAATAACGCACTGCCTTCTGCAGCTCTGGCTAAATGCTCAATTGAAACAAAGATCACTTCTGTAAATATGTAACTGTTTGTCACTTGGAACTCCTGTGATAGAAGATGCTAAAGCTGTAAACCTTGGCGTTTGAGAAAGTATGCTTTAAATTTGGATGGTTCCTGATGAGATATTCAGATTCTAAGCCGAGTTTCTTCCCTCAAATACCTGCATTGTCTTCAGTAATAAATTTTCATGCGAACTGGAGGAAGGCGTTTGGCCTATTCTTAGAGCAAGTCAAAATTACACTCTGCTTCTTCATGATCAGCTTCACATCTTTCCTTTATCTCCTGTTCATCAACAAGTGCAGGGCACTGAAGAAAATCTTTGCCTTGCAGGAACTTGCAGCCTAAATTTAAAGGATAACTAAATGTTATCCAACGATTTTATTAGGGTTAAGATCTCACTATTCCTTACCATTAGGTTGCAGTGTGTGGGTGGATACCAGGTGTGTGCCATGCTGCGGGAAAAGAGAACATACCGTTGGTTTTGCCCTTCTTACTGGAGGCTTCCCACATATGATCTGCTTGCGTGAACCTGCATGTGGCTGCTTCCTAACTCAGTTCTTAAAATACTACCCCTCTTAGCTTAAACACTTCATGCAGTGAAGTTTTTTTAAAGTTAATTACTCTAACAGTTGGACTGGGGAGAGAATACACATGTTGACAGACTGTGGAGAAGGGGGAAGAATTTCAGGGAAAGAAAAGGGTGCCTGGGAGTAGCAGCCTCTTTACTTGCCTGCCGTCCCCAAAGCACCACCTCAACCACCAGTGTCGATATGGACACACACTGGGTGGGTAAAGCTGGATTTCATTATCAGACTTCAGACCAGGGCTGGATCTGGGTCAGGCTGAGAGTTGGAAGGAGTGTAGTGCATGTGGATAGGGAAGAGCTGGAAACAGATGGCATCATAGTGGGAAGAATGAGGCAGCTCATCAGCTGGCAGTATTTCTGCTGCATTTTGGCAATTGTTTCATTTTCTTCAGGGAAGGATTTTGTGTTTGGTTAAGTTTTGTCATTAGTTTTTATAGTTATTGATCCTAAAAAATCTTCTTGTCTTCTCTGAATTTAGTACTCCTTAAATTTAAAACAATTTTAGATCCTAAGGAATGTGACTAGTTCTCACATTATAGGACTGGATTTTCTTAATTAAAAAAAAAGCCCAAGTTATATGTAAGTGTTTTGGCAAAGGGTTCCCCAAAACTCTGAGAAGAATATTCATCTTTGTGGCAGATGGTTCTACAGTAATTGCTGATTCATAATCTTTTGTAAAAGGAAGTAAGCTAATCATGAGTTTATGAACTAAGCATTTTGACTAAATTAACCTGTTTATGTCAGCATATTGCTTTTACAGTAAGCTTAGATTTAGGAAATACTGCTTATATCTTACAAGCAATACTGTAAGGTTGATTTAGTTTAGTGATTGCATAGAAGAAAAGGACTCATACATTCATTTTTTATTCAATAAGTATTTCTTAAGCTTTGTTAAACAACAAGATAATTCTATTAATCATTCCTGTTTTTCTGAAGCAAAAGCCTGAAATATATAAACCCAAGGATTAGCTTTATTTCCAGGGCATTTACAGTTTAGTTTTCAGAAGAGATGGCTTTCTCATTGACTAATTTTTCATGTGCTTTATAAAATTCTTACTATAGATGTAAATTATCATTAACTTGTGTATGAATAATAGTGATTCTTAAGCTTTAAAATTTTAATACTTTTTTTTTACATCTACTTAGTTAAAAATATATGAGTAGCTGCCTGTGAGAAGGACAACTGCTTCCTTGAAGGGAGAATTTATCTAATTATATATAAACATTTATTCCGTGCTCATCACCATAGTAACTGAGGCCTCAAGTCGATGTGCTTTGCTGAGCAGGATTGCAAATGCTGTAGTGAGCCAAGGCCTGAACTTCTGTAAGAAAATGCAGTTTCACATTTGGTTGAGGCACAGCCAGTCCCGGCTACATACACCTTTTTGACCTTGTGCCACTATTTATATTCCTGCGGCTGCGAGCGTGGCGGAAATCTGGGAGTGACTGAAAATTAACCTCCTGAAAATTAGTGTTCACCAGATCATCCTTCTGATCTGCCTGAGCCCCAGTGAGGCACTGGGGAGAGTCAGGAATCTGTGACTGTGATGAGTGTGGGGAGAGACAGCTACAAATTAAGCTAATTACAAAGCTGCTGCAGAAGCCACTTGTTCAGGGCCTGACTGGGCTGTAGCTGAAATTGTTGAAAAACAGGTATTGGGAGTTGAGCCAGTTTAAGTGAGGAAATGACCTAACTCATATTAATTTTGAAGTGTTTTTTGTGACTTTGGAAATATATTCCTGAGCCAAGTCTATCTACTTGGCGCTGTTCTGAGAAAAGAAAATGCTAACAGGATTCAAATTTGATGTCTCTTCTCATATGCTGATCTCTGAAAACTGGCCACAGAATTTAATGAGAATGTTCACTTCAGGGGCTCTGTTACAATTAACTCACTGCATCTCTTTGTTTTCAGTTTTATCTTATTTTTATCTGTATTTAGACAATTGCTGTCAGAAAAGCCTCTTCTTTTTAATTCAGCTTGCATTTTAACAGCAGCAAGGTTAGTACTAGCTATTTCTGTAGCCTATTTGGAAGTAAATCTCAGATGTATTCCTTTTTCAGATGCTCCCTCTGTCTTATAAAACATTGCAATAGTATGTGTTTTATAACTACAAAGCTCTAGAAACTCAGATTTTAAAACATCCAAAAAACTTGATGAAGGCTTTTACTTTTTATCTGCTACATTAACCGGGCCATCATTCTGAGCCTTTAAAATCACAGTGCTATTTTATTTTCCAGCACACTTTAGATCATCACTTCACCCTCCAAAGTCTTGATCCCGTGGAGACTCGCACACTTGTTTAACAGTGCTTGTTTCAAAGGGTACCACTGATTTATTGCTCTTCCTATGCTGTTACCTGATTTGAAGACAGTCAGGTGCTGGGACATCTGCATTATTTCTGCAGTATTTGCAAACAGAGAAATGATTTGCAGGTGTAGCACAGCACTACAGTTGATCACACCAGCAAACTGCAGCGTGATCTTGTATAGCCATTTATAGTCTGAGTTTTTAAGAGCTGTAGCTCTGCTTTTGGCTTGGTTACCTTCTGTGGCTGTTGCAGATTACATTTGCAATCAAGTTGTTGCCAAACTTCCACTCGATGTTAAGGTCATGTTTACTACTGCGCAGCTGCGTGGTGAAGAGTTGCAGTAAAAGCAAAATAAACTTCAGGACTCTTTGTGAAGCAGCTTAGTGTCACTCTGTGGGAGCGGAGAGCAAGTGGATGTTGGGCAGAAGCTCAAACTGACTGTTGACCGAAGCAGAATGCTGTTGGCAGCAGTTAAATTGTACTGTTTCATTATAGCTAATGTGTCCTTGACTAATAAAAACATCTTATGCTTGCTCTGAGCACTGTTGAAAAAAGAGTATAGAAGTAAGAAAACTGGAGCCTGCAGCTCTCCATATGTGGTGGTAGCACAGCGCAAGTTTTTCATCCATTAGCCAAACTGAGTGATCTGGTAGCCTTCTAAAAACCCCGTGCACATCAAATTGCTGGCACCGCCGATGAGAAGAATGCTGTTGGAACATTTGAGTTCCTATTAGTCTTCCAGGGAACGGCTGCAAAGGCTAAATGTGGCCCTCCCAGATGAGAGGGTTAAGGTGTTCCACAAGTGAGATCCAATGGGGCTTCCATTATGACTGTAACTGTTCTGGGTTAGACATCCACACCCACATACCCCTTTTTGGTTTAAAATCTTGCAGGTAGATGCATCTTTGCTGGTGTGAATTCCAGTAATTCTTTTAGCTTAAAAAAAGCCCCCAAAAACAACAACAAAAAACATGGCCAGGAGAAGGAGTATGACTGCCACTGACATTTTGACAAGCCTATTTTAGCTTTAAGGAACAAGGTGTATGCAGTGATGATCAGATGCGTTTGACAAGCAAAATTCTCAAAAATACTAAGTTCCCTGTGTGAAAATAGGCCACAGAGCAGAGCAGAAGGATTTTTGTATTATCCTTACATAAGGGGAGAGATATAAACCTACCTTTTTTTAAATACCAAAAATCCATAGAACACCAACACCTTATTGCCCTACTTATATAAAAGCTTCAGTTGAAGGTCTCAACTTTTTAAAGACCAGACAATCAAATTCAGGAAACCAAACTTCTTTATTTCTGGTATTATGAACAGATTTTTTTTTTTGCCCCCCAGTTTTCAATTCCTGAAAAGTTGAGCCAACTGGTACTTGGGGGCATGATCCATGCTAACTTTATGGTGTATTGCAAATAAATGTGCAAAACTTCACAGAACAGTGTTAAAATTGGAGATATCATGAGTTTTGGCCTGACTCAGTATGGTTCGTGTGCTCAAATCCCAGTGAATCTGGATGGGGTCTGAAACCTTTTTATCACACCTGGACTCAGCCTTTTGTTTTCTACTGTCGATTATTTTTGCTGATCTATTTTTGGTTTAGTATTATTTCTTTTTACAGACATGATTAAAAGCAATTTGGAATAATTCCAATATTTATTGCAGTGGGTTTACCCTGGCTGGATGCCAACTGTTCTATCACTCCCCTCCTCAGCTGGACATGGGAGAGAAAATATAACCAAAGGCTTATGAGTCTAGGTAAGGGGCAAGGAGAGATCACTCACCAGTTACTGTCAGGGGCAAAACAGACTCGACTTGGGGAAATCAGTTTAATTTATTACCAATTAAATCAGGGCGGAATAATGAGAAATAAAAAACAAATCTTAAAATGCCTTCCCCCCCGCCCCCGCCAACTCCCTTCTTCCAGGCTTAACTTTACTCTTGAATTCCTGAAAGGCAGGCACTTTTGCAGTCTCCTGCTCTGATTTGTCATATTCAAAGTGTGCAAAGTAAGAACGCTTTTGTGTCCTTTGCTATTTCACAGATGCAAATTACTCAGAAATGCCAGTGCATCACATAGAATGCTGCAACGGCTCTCTTTTACCAGAGAGGTCAAATACCTTATATATAGCCACTCTGGACTGTAAAACTTTTTAAAACCATTGAATGACTTCTGTAAAGCTTAATGCACGTTGTAACGATGTCCAGGGATCCTGTGAGTATTTCATGTCCCATAAAAGTGAGCTTCCAAATCAATGTATTGACTTCACTCCAGAGCTGGAGGCTCTGTAGTTGCCCAAGCTCAGGTTTCACCCTCAAACGCCAATCTAATTGAAGCAGAACAGTCCTGATAACACTTGTTTTTCTGGGCTTGCTTCTTGGGCTGGCTTTGCCAGGCAGGAGTTACATCATGCCCTCTGGAGACTGTGGTTCAACTCCCCAGTCACATCCCCTTTTCTTGAGTTAAAATCCTGGTTCGCCTCCCATGCCAGAGTAGCACAAAAAGGGATAAAAGGCCTGGTACTCACTGATGTTCAGGGTTAAGTAGATATGTAACTTAGGAAGGATTGTACCCTGCCATTTATTTTTGCTAATCTGGAGTAAGTGAAAGAGTTGAGCCAACAGAACCTTAGAGAGGCACATGATTATTTTAACCCTTCATCTTGTTAGAAAGTAATACTTTGAATGAAAAAAAAAACACACTCAATGTTTATGAGTCTTATGTCTACTCCCCATGTTAATTTTACAGTCATAATGAAGAGGAAAGTAGTTTATAATATTACTTAGTTATATGCAAGTCTTAGTTATGAAATGCTACTTACAGAGCTCTTTAGACCAAAGCAGGTTTTTGCAGAAAATCTTCTGTTACAAAATTTGCAGCAACTAGATCAAATAAATTAAGCATCCCAAACTTCCAGTTAATTCTTTGTGTCTATATATTTAATTTCTGCTAAATAAGCTTCAAAATGGAATGTTTTTTGTAAGGTTTGTGTTTTGCCAGGCTTTATTTGAAAAGTAATTTTTGAATGATCTTTAATACTAGGAAATGCTTTAAATAATCAGGGACAATTGTTCCTTTTTCATAATGGTTTGAGATTTTTCTGTTTCTTACAGAGTTCTTTTTTCTTTGAAGCCAAGTAAAGCAGGTAGATGCTTAGCAACTCTGAAATTAAAGCTATATATCTAGGTATCTAGCTTTGGTTAAAACATTGTGGATCATTTTATGAGTGATTATAGGAACCAGAGTGAAACCAAGTAACCCTTGTTTCCCAGACTTGAGTTCTAATTACCTACCTTGTACTCTGTCCTTTTCCTGTTTATCTAAAGAGTAATAATAACTCCAGCATCTTGTGTTCCTCAGTTGCAGTTTCAAGTTGTAAGAGAATGATTCTTTTCAGAATCTTCAAAAAGTGATAATTTCTTTTCAAATGTAGCAAGAAAACCCACCCCAAAACCCTACTTAAAGAAATAGAACAGAAGTCATAGAATGAGTGTAAATATTGACGTGCTGTCTTTGTAAGCTACAAGTCCGACCAGAAATAATTATGTCAAGTTCACTTTAAGTCCTTGGACTCACAATAACTCAAATGAACACTGTAATAAAGATTTCTACTTGACCTAAGGAGATTTAACCTTCCAAGGTGATCTCAGCTACCCTCCAAAATGTATCACTGAGGGTGTTTTTTAATCTGCTTTCTATGTTCAAGCTTTATCAATACTCACACTGAACTTTGAGGAGACTCTCTGGACAGCTCATTGTATGAAATGTCAGCAACAGATGTAATTATGATAAAAAAAAGGGACAACTGAGGCGGCTTTGCACAGCTGTGCCTTTTCCCTCTGGGACTTATTAAGTGTTATACAAACAAGGCTCTCTGGCTGCCTTTGCTTGTATTGGGACTTGCAGTCTTTTTTCAAACTATGCTATCTGTTTTGTTTCGTTATCAGTGTTTTTTTCAGCAATTTACATTTACCATGTAGCATGATAATTTTGCAGGGTTAATTACCCGTGGAAAGGAACAGTTTGTTCTGAAAAATTACCCTGAAGATAGAGTGCGGTCTGACGTGCTCTGCAGATTGCAGATGTGTCAGATAAGGCTTTGATTAAAGAAAATTTAAGAGAGTTATCACATCAGAGCTGGCTTTTCTTACTTAACATTTATCCTTCTGTGGAGCTGACCACGGCCTGCAGCTGAATCTGTCTTTATTAGTGTTGATTGTGTGTAAGCCAAAACAGCCTGCATGATTATACCATAGTTGGCTTTGAAATAATAACAAGTATTGAAGACAGGGAAGACTTGTAATGGTTTTTTTTCCCTTATGGAAGTGGAGGCAAGAGTTCTGAGCAGCATGTAAGACCGCTGGAGTGGAAGATTTATTTTGCCGAATCCTTTCTACCCCATTTTGCTCCTCAGGGCTTTGATCTCTGATTAGATCTGTGTCTCTAGCAATTAGTTATTCAGGGCAGAACTGTTTCTTGATGCTCCTACGAAGCTGGAAACAGGGGAGTAGGGTATCTCGAGTGCTCTGCGTGTGCAAACCCACAGCACAGTCTCAAACACAAAAACCGGAGCCCAGGCTTATTACCTATCACATGCAGAATGTGTTTACCCTGATATATTGAAATCACTACTACAACAGGCCTCAAGGGCTCCTTGTCCCCTTTGTGTACATATGTTATTCCCACTGTTGACAAAGGGAATTAGCTGTACACATGAGGAGGAGGCTATACCCATTGGACTAAACTTAGGCAGCAGGGAATATGAAATTCTCCAGCTATTAGATGGTGAGAACAGCACAGTTTAAGTATCACTCCCACTTGGCTTGTCACCTCTGCATTTTGTGATATTTTTACTAAGGAAACAGTAGTGGAAGTAGCAGCTGGGAAACATGATGGTAGCACAGTGCTACCTTGATGGAAATTGCAGCTCAGAGCTGCAGATCAGGAGTGGCACAGAATTCTGAATGATTGAAAGTGAGCTGTTTTTCTGGAAAAAGAACCTGGTAAAAGCTGACTGTCACTTGCTGAATTAATAAGTCGTTGTCCAGAGAAAGGATTGCTATTATTTGTGTTATTTAAAATGTACTTCCACACTTGTATTCAAAATGTATTTTCAAACTTGTTTCTTTCAGTTGTTAGGCCAGATTTCATCTCAAGATGTAGAGTTCTTTGAATTACAGTGATTTATTGTTCCTCTTCCAGTACTGTTTGGATAGCTGATACCTTCAGTCACATAAGTGGCATTTAAATACATCAGATGTGTCTGGACATACACGGTGTTGGACTTGACATGCTCAAGTTTTTCTGCTACATAAATAATTGCATTAGGGGTGGGAAGGAGCAATAGCGTGACACAACACAAGGGTCTGAGAATGGTTTAGCTTATAAATGTTTGATCTTTGCTTTTCTGGGCTTTTCTTTTTTTTTTTTTCCCCTTCATTTTCTGAATCTTCTTTGCTAATCCTGTGTGGAAGCTGTCAGGCGTGGGGCACTCCAGAATGTTTAGAGCTCCTACACATTTCCAAATTGAGAACTGCGAGAGTGTCATCTTTGCAAGAGAAAAGCTCCCTCATGTGGAAGAGGGGAACCTCTGCTGTGACGGAGCAACCACAAGGGCGTGATGCTGTGATTTTAAATTAGGAGGAAAAAGGGGCACAAGCACATTAGGGGGTTGCAAATACTGGGATTGAAGCCCCTGGTTCTTCTCTTTTTTTTTTTTTACGAAGTAAATTTTTCACATTTTTTAATGACTTCTCTCTAAAAATTTGTCTCATTTGTAACTGTTGGCTTTGTGTAAGCAAAACTGGATATTTTAAATAATATAATGTGGCCAAGGTGGAATCTTTAGTGTTAAGAGGGGTTTAAAGCAGCTGACATTTATACAGATTTTGTTTTCCGTAGCTCTTTGATGAAAAACCTCAGTATTTGGGTCACTTCTGTGAACTCCAGCTTGTAGAACCTACATTACATTTTTAAAAATTATTTTTATTTTTCCCTTCTTTAAGTTTGATAATCTGTTCTTAAGACCTGTATCAAAATGATTTTGAATCTTGCTGTGATTGGTGGTCCTTGGCAGAAGGCTCTGCTGAGCTCCATGCCTTGTCTGACTTGAAAAATACAACTGCACAGAAAGCATAAAGATGAAATTGTGATGGAGGAGCTGCAACTAGAACTCAATGTCAAATTCTTGCTAGAAACAGTATTTTTACCTTTGAGCTGAATATGATTCATGCTTGTGATCTGAAGGTGGAAGGCTCTAGCTCATTAGCACATTAGCAAAACCTTGAGGCACTTACTTCCATAAATGCTAATGTTATTCCCCTGAGAATGAAGCACTTGAGGGGAGGGAGGGAGAGAGATCTTTAGCATTACAGTGGAGTTTTAATTTTCCAACTCAAATTCATTGCCGGGTGGAGAGGACTGAGACAGCACAGAGTGCACTGATCCACTGTGGAAAACTGCTGCACTGAGATTGGGTGTTGGGATCCTGTTCGCTGGCAGAACGGGAAATTGCCATCCTGTTCAGAGCTGCCTGGGTTCTAGCTCGTGGCACACAGCAGCATGGACAATGCTTTGGTTACAGAACTGCGTGATTTGGCAGTGATACGTGATGGTGAAGTGAGATTTGGTTCTGTCTTTAGAAATGTTATGGTGGTGTACCTGCTCATTTCAATACAGTTTGGAGTTGTCTTTGAAGTGGGGAATTGTTGCACTATTCAGGAAGCGGTATCCTCATTTATAAGAATTTGCAAGGTTCTATACTTTGGGAGAACAGTCCTTATGATCGTGCATGTCAAGAAATGCAAGCTTCTGAACTTGTGGGGAAGCAGAAATCCTCAGGAGGCTGCATGAAACGAAGGCTCAAGTTAGGGTCATGAGGGATGCTGGCAGAAGTGCCCTGTTGGTGAGGTTCAGTGCCGCGGGAGCTCCCTGGATCTCCTTCTGGACCACAGAGCACTTGCTGGCTGCTGCTCTTCAGGTGCCAGTTTGGATTAAAAGAAACTCAGCAACAGCAAAGGGGAGTCGCTTTTACATATCAGTACTTGCAGCGGGTTCTGTGAGACTGTAGTGTGTTTGCGTCGGAGGAGAAGTGTCCTGTGTGGTTACAAATGGGATGGGGAGGCTTTTCCATGTGGCTTACAGCTCCTGGAATTTTAAAGTTCCTTCATGGCACATATGAGTCACCATCCCCGGAGGGATTTGAAAGACGTGTGGATGTGGCACTTGGGGACACGAGTGATGCACTTGGCAGTGATGAGTCAATGGTTGGACTCGATCTTAAAGGTCTTTTCCAACCTGAATGATTCTACAATTCCGTATTTCCTCTCAGTTGCTCCATCTAGTGATTGCCTGGAGTATTTCTGATTGCTCCTTTTTTTTTTTTCATTCTGGCAGATTTTGTCTGGTTTCTTAGGAAATTAAAGCTTTTGTTGAGCACACTTTGTCTTGTTCTTCTCCTTTCTCTTCACCCCTCCACCACCAGTGTTAAATGTTTTTCATGAAAATCAAAAGAAAGGATGAGTTGCTTTGAGTTTTATGAAATGGCATATCTGAACAGAGTACAGTGAGTGAAATTAATGTCCATAATGATAGAGGGGGTGCATCATGAGTTGAACAGTAATATTAAAACACCAGGGAATCCACAGGAGATGGACAGGAAATTAACCTCCAGAAGTTCCACGGTTCATTGTGATGTACTACCAAGAACAAAAGTAAATTAAAAGTTTTATTATGCTTTTAGTATTCACATGGCAGTGATTTCTGTGAAGCAATTGCTGGAAGAACATTGCTTCGAATCCCTGAATCCTCCACAGTTAATTTTCTTTTACTGGGTCTGTGGGAATTGAAATGATGATAAAAATACAGAGAAAACTTACAAGAGCTCAGCATTTACTCTTGACTGTAATGACTAATAATTTGTACCTGCTCACTTTAAATGAAGTCTTGTTTGAAAATTTGTAGACCATGGATGAAACAGAATTGCAGAGGGATGTTCTGGTGCTTTTGCAGTAGTTGAAAGCACCACTCTGGATTACCTGATGAGAATTGCACTAAAGCCTTGTCTTCCTCCAGGAATTCTGCATCAAAGGGGTTACACAGCAGGTAATTCAAAGCTGTTCTGAGATATGATAGTCAGCACACTTTTTTCACAGCATCCTAAGGGCCATTATCTCATTTAATTTTTCATTTCTATGAGTTGTTAATAAAAGCCTAGAAGGTAAGAAAGAGATGAACTAAAACTGATTCCACCTCTTTTTCTCCTCAATTGAAGTTCTCTGGTATAAAATTAAATATAAAAGCTTGAATCTTGTTCAGCAATGAATCCTGCTGTGCCAGCTTCCATTCAGAGTATTTCCTAGTGTCCCGTGAGTGGTGCTGCTCCACAGGGTATGGATGTACTCAGTTGCTATGCCCTCTGTGTAGGAGGCTTAAGGGCTTCCTTGCTTATTCCATACTATGGAATATAGTGCTGCTTCTCCCACCTTCTTAGATTATTACACTAAAAGTTGTTGAATGACTGGGGGCCATAGAAATTCTGTAAATAGCTTCTTACTGCAGAGCCTTCAGGGCAAATGAGTAATAGATTGAACAGCACATGTTGAGAGAAGTGAAAACCTTTTCTGTCTCTGCATCACAGATGAAAGATAAGAGAGAAAACATTAGGGGATGGTAGGTCAGCAATGACAGGATTCACCAGCAATTGCTGACTGCCTGGAGAATGTTCTAGTGAAAGATGAGAAGTTTGAGATTAGTATGAAATCTGTGGAAAGTTACTGACACTGAGCTCAGTGAGC
This sequence comes from Cephalopterus ornatus, assembly GCA_013396775.1. Classification (NCBI taxonomy): domain Eukaryota; kingdom Metazoa; phylum Chordata; class Aves; order Passeriformes; family Cotingidae; genus Cephalopterus; species Cephalopterus ornatus. The sequence continues at coordinate 142,395 of VZRE01002018.1, forward strand.
CAGGAGCTTAAAGCTACTTACCAACAAAAACCACAGGAAGTTCTGTAGGAGATTTTTAAGGTTAGGAGCAGTCTTTCCAGCAGGATTAGGAAGAAGTATTAAAGACAACTGAGATGGAGACTAACAAAAGAGATTTTTTGGGCATTCTCTGGCATTGTTATATTTTGATATGAAGACTCCTAGTGAGTGTTTCCCACACTGCCTGTGGGCCAAAAGCTCAGCATCCTTGAATACACTCTGATATTTTCCTGTCTCTGTCTTGCACCGTGACTCCAAGCTCATGCCCCTCCAATGTTTTCCCTTTAGATATCTGGACAGGAGCTGGTGTCTCAAATAATGTATGATCCCTCATGGATTTGTAGAATGGAGTGTATGGAAAAAATCATGTACTTAGCTGTCCCAGTCGTGATTCTCCAAGAATAAAGGCTATAGGAGGACTTCAAGGTAGCTAATAACCTTGCGCTGTTTGCATCAAATCTCAGTCCTGGAGCTAAGTATATGACAGCATTCCTTCTTTGCTTCCTTATTTATGCCTGAGGGCAGCTGCTGCTGGCATTGCAGGGCTGAAGCAGAAAGAAGCAAGAATTGATAAAGTTTTTTATTAAAATAAAACAAAAAACCTGCAAGAAATTTTTCAGCTCTGTAGGTTCATTGTGTTGTAGGAACAGCTAAACAGGACAACACCAGCCATCTGGATGATAGAAGAAGAAAATATTAAAGCAAAAATATTGTGGTCCTGAGCGAGCCAGAGCTAAGATTAATGTGTGTGTGTGTGAAAAGAATTGCAAGGTCAAGCTGGAAAGCCTCTTGAAGTGTGGTTGTTCTTTGTGGCTGAAGGCAGCCATGGGAGTGTCTGTGTGGAATGTGTGCAGGTAAGTAACACCTGGCCTGGCTTGATAGCTCGGACCGTTATTCTGTATATAAACAGAGTAATAAGGCAGAGAGTTCTGCCTGGACAAAGTCTGTCTCCTGTGGATTCATTCGCCGAAAACGGTGTTGAGTGAGGGACCTTCGCTGCGTGATGTAATTGGTTCCCCACCTGTTTGCAAGCACAACATCTTTTTTTCTTGATCACTGGAGAAAAAGAAATATTTTGTCTAAGATAAGGTAAATGATCTGTAGAGGAAATCTTTTCACTGTATTTAAAACTAATAACCTCCCTCCAAGTATTTCCTCATGAGATATACTCAATTTGTATTAAAACGGTTGGGTGTAAGTTCTTACAGTTCTGTTTTAAGCAAGGGCAGTTCATTCACATTTTAGCATATTAGGGCAAATTTGTCTCTCCTGGTAACTCCATATGGTTGGGTGGAACTTTGTACCAGAAGTGCATTTGGACTTTTGGTTTCTTAACCATCCACTTCCAGGATAGCAAAGTTCAGTGTAAGCACTGTGCATTTGAAAATGAGGTGATCAGCACATTTATATCTGGCTCTTGCCTTGTTCTGATAAAGAAAATGTTAAAACCCTCTTAAACAGTGTAGATGCAGGAAGCCTTTTTTGTTTGTTTGTTTGTTTCTGTTTTAATGCTTTTATTGCTGTGGAGTTCAGTCACATATTTTCTATATAGAATAGGGATGACTTCAGTTGTATTTTCATACCCTGGTACTTCTTGCATTTGCTCAGGTTGCCTGTAGGTGTCTCAGAAGCCAGAACTAAAAATTATACAGTTAATTTTAAAAAACAAAAAAACCAATAAAGCCAGCAAACAAACAAACAAAAAAAGCACCAACTTTAGACTATATATTCTATACATGGAATTGGCCACAGCTTGTTCTCCACAATAAGTCTGAAGTGTGGAAGTACCTTGGGTGAATCTGTTGGCATAGTAACTTAGAGTGTGCCATCCATCACAGTCAGAAAAGGCTGTATGTTGTGATATTGCACATTGCCGCCACTTCTCTGCAGACCTTCTGTGCCTCACATTAAACTCATAAAGATTCAGTTCAAGCTTCCGAGAACATTTGGTCCCTGTAGCACATACGCTGTAGCTTAATGTAGGTATTACCGACGGTGTTGTCACAGTCGCTCCTGTAGCAGCAGGAGGCTCCTGACCTTGCCTTTGCCATGCTGAGAATGAGCAGAAGGTCCAGGTTACCTCCAGCACGGTCAAATGGTTTTTGTCTTCATCAACTGAGAGTTTATTATTGCTTCCCTCAGGATTGTTCAAAGGCTGCAGAAGTTACTGGATTGAATACCAGGCTGTTCCTTGCTATTTGGGATAAAGGGGTTAGGAGTCTCTGTTCTCTGGTAGAGGAAAACAAAGGTTACAGATAGCATATGAAGCATGTGTACATGGATGGCAGCAGTGGGAATCAAGTTTGTCTAAATCACTGAAAACAGAATATCAAAGCCATACCCTTGGTCAATGCAGATGTTATGGGAGTTATTTTGATAAATTTAATGCTAGGAATTATTTTGTTAAATTTAATATTTTTGGCATCAAAATTGATGGAAAAGCTGTCATTGCTTTTGAGCCTTGTCTCCAGTGAAGATCTGTTTGTATCTTTGTGCTCATACCTGAATTGTGCAACTCACTGCAGGTCAAAAGATTACAAACTCCAATGATTGCAGTGGGAGAACTCACAAACCCCTATGGGAGAGGCAGGGAAACAGTGCAGAGAAGACTGATTTGGTTCTTCCTGGGTTGATGCTGCCTTGTGTTCCTAAGGCTGAAAGCCAAGGCTCACAGAGATTTGAAGCCTTAAATGCCGTTGTCAGGAAGAGGAGGAAAGGAAGCAGTCCAAGGAATGCTGGCAAAAGCTGCCAAGCATGCAGCAGGGAAGGCCTGTAGGCAGGAGTGCCTGTCTCTCCTAGCCAAAGGTCTGGCTTAGCTGTACTAAGGGGACTTTCCAATCATTGCTTGTGAGCTTTGATGACCTAAGGGAAAACATGAATGTTATAAACTCATTATACTGCTGCTTTGTTCTTCAGGGTTGACAAAGTTATTAAGGCAAAGCTCACTGCTTTGAATTCTGAAAGTCACAGCTCTTGTTTCACATCTCAGAAAGAGGTTAGCATTTACAACGTGCCACATCCTTATTGCATCAAAGCTTTGCGTGGAGACTTTAGAGGAATAGAATGCATAGCCTGTGCATCAAAATTTTACAAAGCAAGTTAGGGAGATGCTCTTAACTGAGTGGGAAAGAACCTCTGCTGGCACGCAAAAGCCTTGTGTTACAAAACGTACTTCTTCATTGTACAGAAGTTCTGCTCACATCTTATGTACAAAGAATGTTATAAATGAGGTTTTCTGGAACTCTGCTAGTCTGGAATCAGTGAGGGTCACTGTATCTGCAAGCCAATGGACAGAGCCTCAGCTGAAGCCAGTGAAACCTCCCTACTGTGTGTTAGTAGGGCATGGAGACTCGAGCAGTAATATCTCTTTTTCGTATACAGTCAGATGGTAGGAAATACCAAAGCCTGTAGTAGCTGCACTAAACCTTGTGCAAACTCTAATGATCTCATACAAGCCCTATGCAGGATCAAAACTGTAACAACCATGACTAATAACTGGCTCTCAAATTCTGTTACTCAGCAGTCTGAAAGTGCTAACTTGCTACCTCTAAATATAGATGAAAAAGTGAGACTAAGATTTGGAACATATGTTTCAATTTTTTCTTATGAAAATGACAGCTGGACACTTCATGAGAAAAAATCTTGAAGTCTCTCAGGTATAAAACCTCCAGCTATGAGTGTTCAGTGGTTTCAGCTAGATCGACACATTGTCAGCACTTTCTGACATATATATTTAAGCTTAATGTATTGTGTCCTGAATTTTGGAGATCTGTACAAAAATGGAAGTATTAATTAGAAAAAGCTGTGTAAAGAACAAACTTGTCTGGAGACTAAATGCTGATGATTGAATAACGCATCAAACTGTCACAGCAACAGTTTTTTAGTGACTCAAGCTTTATGAATATTTAACAGAGATGTCCCGGATGAAAGAAATTCAAAACATTACTTTCCAGGGAACTGCTAAAATCTTGGGTCTCCTTCACTAGGAGCAAATGTTTGCTTTGTTGGCAAAGCCCTTGATGAGCAAGGGGAAATTGATGGCATTATTTTGCTTTACACATGTGGAGTATCAGCACTGGTGTGGATACTCAACAAACACCACGTGAACAATCTTCTCTTTAAGAGTAATGCAAATCACATTTCTGCGCTTAAACCTCCTCTAGGGGAGAGCGATGTAACAGCTGATAAATTCCATTTACACCTTCCCTGGATCTGCCATTAACCAGTCCTCATCCATTCTATCACTGCCATTGTCTGTAATAGGGGTGCTGCAGTCCTGGGCAGTGATATTCAGCCTCAGGATATGGACCCTGCAAGACACAGCTACTCTTGCTGTTTTATCCTTCCTTTTAAAAGTAACTCACCCTCTGCAGACTCTTTCTTTACTACCCTCTGAACTGAATTGCTACAGGACCTGCTGGGATGTAAGAAAAGTGATCCCCTATTTGTCATTAATATGGGAATGAGTATTTGCCTTGGGAAGGGTGTGCTTCCAGCTTGCTGAGAATAACAGTCCTACTGTGCCAGGACAGGCTGGATTTATTTACTGTAGCATTTCTTAAACGCTGGAGACCTAGAACAGGCCAAGGATTTCATGGAAGCTGAGCTCAAAGTGAAGGCCCGTCTTACATGTTTTAATTTTACTAGGACAGAAGTTTCTCTGATAACTATGTATGATACGTATTTCTTATCAATGTGCTTTCCATTCATATGTACAAACAAAATAAACCAAAATATACCAATTGTTGCAGAGTAAAATCACTTTTCTAGCAATGCAGAGACAGAACTGATTGACAACTGGAAGTCTGAATTCACTAAAGCATTTCATCTGGAAACTTCTGCTAAAGTGCTGGCAATAGCACTTCTGTCTGAAATGCAGATTTCATTTCAATTTTTTTCCGTTTTTTTCATTTTGAAGAATTCTTCCTAGGAGGAGTCTAGGAAAGAAGTTAATGCAGAAGATTATTTCTAGAATTTAATTTCAATAAAATTTGCCTGTGTAATGCTGCCTTGGAGTGGAGATGCAGCTGGATAGCTCACCATTCCAGTGGGCTATTCCATCAGTGCTACTGTCAGGCTCCTTTGTCTGTAGAAACCTGCAACCAGTCAAGCTTTTTGATTCAATGGAATAAAATATTTCTTTGCTTTTTTACTTCTGCCCTAAATCTCTACTTTCCACACTATGTTAGTACAACAAGCTGCATGTTAATAAGCTCTATTGAGTGTTATTGCATTAATTAGAAACAGGAGCTTTGGGTGAACAGCAGGTGCTTTGAACTGGATTCTTAGAAAGCACATAATCTCTGCTGTTTGACTCTCTGAAGCTAATGACTTTTTTAACACATTATTTTCAGCTTATTTAGGTGGCCACAGTAGAGAAGAAATTGTTTAAGTCCTTTATTACAAAGATCAAAAGTCATGGTTACCATTTACATACACAATTTACAAATTATTCACAAAGGGAAAAACAGATATGCAAGAACTGACTGACAGCTTACTTCAACCCGAGCTGGGGGTGGGACAAGTGTAGTTGTTTTCTTGCTTTCTTTTCTTTACTGAAAGAGAACGTACATTTGTTTTGTGTTGCCTGTTGGTGTTAAACACTGAGCTAGTGTTTATGTAGCACCTTTAGTTATAACCATGCAAATGCTTACACGCTTATCTTTATTCGAAAGAGTGCAGTGCAAGTGTAAACTGTGCATTGGGATCTGCACCCTTCACACTGCTGAGTGTTTGTTGGTCAGAAACCCTGTCAATTTTGGTGTAATACAGTGGTCAGGCTTGAAAATGTTGATTTGTAGGATTTAACTGATTTGAGCAACGTGTCATTAAAACAAAAACTGAGTTGACCATCAGAACTTTAAGAACTAAATTAGGTATGGCTGCTGTATCTATCAAGAATACTATATGATCTTAAGATAGATCTTAGCCATATAGTTAGATGTCTTTGATACCACGATCGATTTATTGCTTTTCCTTTTTCACATCTTTATACCATTTCCTAAAGCTACTTCAGAGACTGGGAAACTTAACAACAAAGAATCCTACTTTGAGAGATTTGGTAAATTAGCAAACTTCACAGAAAATCTTACATAACAAAACGGAGAATGAGTTAGCAAATTCCTTGGTGTGAAAGCACAATACCAACAGTGCATTAGCTGCCATTTAGCTAAACCTACAAATATCCGTATTTTGAATTTTTTGCTGTCCACTGGGAAGACATGTACAACAAAATGCTTGAAGGAACACACCGATTTAGGAGCAAACACAAATGTAAATACAGAAATCACCAATGTGATGTTGATCCAAATCCTAAGCCATAAAGCAAAACACTTCACAAAAGTTGTTACATCTATGGGGAATAATCCAAATACTTACAACAGTATTATGGTGGCATGACTTTCTACCCAGATATCAGATATTCTTCACCATAAACTTTTCAGTATTCTCAGGGTGACAGATAAAGGATGTTGCAGATGCCATGGTAAACTTAAAATACAGTAATAGGCAAATATTTTAGTGGCACCACCTGTGTATACAATGTAGTTGTCGGAACCTTATGGACAAAGCAACCTTTCAGTATGCCTTTGTTAAGGCTTCTTGCTGGTTTAAAAAGGTAGATTTTTCTTTAGGGAGATTGTCCAGCAGTATTGGTTTCCCATCTCTTCAGTGGAAGGTCTCTTTGTTGATCCACATGAGACTGCGTGTTTCATTTGGTTTGCATTCATACTCAATACTGCCAAAGCTGTTTCCCCACTGGCAGTGATCCCGTTTGTGGTAGTTGTAGAATTTGACTTGCCAGACTGTTTCAAAAACACCAATGTCGTTGAACTGCAAGGAAGAGGGAATGTCAGTATTAGTGAGCTGATCCTTTTCTTGGTTTCTCTCTCTTAATGAGAAACAACACTTGTGAAACTGCAGAACATAAACCAGCTGATATAGGAGTTATTGTTCCACAAATCAATAAATCAAAGATCTGTAAAGCCTGCTCTAGAAATCAGAAAGTCTTTTACGCTTAGGCATCCATAAAACATGAAGGATCAGATTCTGCATGTACTGTCCTCTTGCACTAACATCTGGGAAAGGCAAGGCAGTAAAAATATTCCAGTTCCCATATGGATAAATGTTACTAACAGCAGGAATCAAAGCTAAAACCGTTCTTAAGATGACACAGCAGTAATTGGCCCAATGACCTCAAAGTGGCTTATATATACTGTAGATCACGTACCAGTGATCTGCAGTGATACAGACCATCACTTAACCTTTACACCATACCTAGAAGCTGCACTTAGGACTGGGAAGGTTCCTTCTTTTGCTCAATCTGAAACCTTTGATTCCTTTGCACTTTGGAGCCCTGTGTTTGCAGTGCCTCTACTGAAATGTGCTGCTATTGCACCACTTACTCCTTCCCTGGGAGTCTCTTCCACATTTTTTCTTGACACTTAGGTAAGAGAAGTTCTTTGTGCATTTCTGTAACTGCTGGTTGGACTGTGATAGTGCAGCTGGGTAACAGAAGGTAAGAAGGAGATAACCAGTTTAGCAGATAAGTGTCTAACACAGTGAAGAAGAAGTTGCAACTGCAAGTTGCCTGATTATTCTTGCAGCTTTGAAGTGAATGAGACTATGCCTATAGCAAGTTCTGTAAAATAAAGGGTGCCTTTTTCTTTAAAGCACGGCTAGACACCTGTACAACATCACAAAAACCTCACTGAGGCTTTGAAAGATAGATTATGATAGTTTTAATGGTGATGGAAAAATTGAGTTCCTATGCCTTTGAGACGTTGCAGAGAATCTGAAGTGTGGGTGTGAAGCTTGTATGTATGTGTTGCTGTTGATCCTAGTGGTATGGCTTGTTGATTGTGTTCTGTTGTTAGATTATAGTAGATATTGAATTCACTGCTACTGAACAGCACTGTTCTTCACATTTTTTCCCCTTAAATATTTCCATCACTCACTTTAATGACAGCTTCTTCACTTGACTGTTTTCCATTCCCATCATGTGCCTGGGAGCTGACCTTTTATCATCTGCCTGCTATAATCACACTTGCAAAGTTAATATGAAAGCCCTTTTACACAGGCACTCTTCCTGAGTTCCAAGAAAGACCTGCTGTACCCAGTTCTCTCAAATTTGGGTTGTTTTCTTTTTCTAATTCAAGATGTAGTTTGTAAGCTGCTGCTGTGTAATGGACATCGCTTTAAACCTTCCCTCAGCCCACTGTGGTAAGATAAATTTAGCCCTGACGACAAGAGGAATTGCTGTGTGCTGTAAGTGAAAGGGTTTTATTTGGTACCAGTTCCAAGTATTACTTTAAAGAGTAACTGAAATATTTCTGCCAATTCCTCTGACAAAGAGAGAATCAGATGTACATGCTATTTTATCTCTCCCACCAACTAAAATCCTAAGTAAGGACTTTTTTTCATTAATCATCTTTGATAGTAGTCTTGATGCACTCATAATGCAAGATAGTTAAGGTTAAGCACGTTGGCTATTACTATGCACACACTCAGTGTGGAAGCTGAGGAAGAAAAGGCATTTCTAATAACATTTGTAGAAGGTGATACAACACAAGAGCAGCATTAATTTCACTAATGTGGGGAGGATCTGAATTTCAACAAGACAGAGGAAGAAAACAAATTCCATCTTCCTTCAATGACCCAGTTTGCTGAGCTACCCTGAGTAGGTTTGACTGCTGTGGATTTCCGGGAGAAAGAAAGAATTAATTCCAGAGCTTTTCTACTACCATGTGCCTCCCACCAGCCCAGTACTTTGCAGGTGCAGAAGCTCTGTGGTGTGATGAACATTCTTCATCATCAGAGCTCCATTGAATTCCTGTGGTCCTGCTGTTGAATCCTGGGTACTTCACTGGGCCTGTGTATCCTTCCCCAGGGAGGAGGGATGGCCCCACTCTTCACAGGTCAGACCTGGAAGTGTAGTTCCCCGTCTGCTCTTCTCTCTCATCCAGTGCTATAGGCTTGAATAGTTATTTAATCATTCCCTTGGCATTTGCCTGCTGGGATGATTTGACTGCTAAATAGGGGGATAGAGATCTGGCTTCTTTATTCAATCTCAGTCTGATTAAGACTAAAATGAGGTCCAAAGAGAGGTTTCTGACTTAGTTTACACCATCTGCCAGACAGTTTAGCAGTTACTGGATAATGTGCATGATTGAGCACTCAGGTAACAGAAACAATTCAGAATCAGGATTGTTGTTTTAAATGTATAAACTCTGGCTGTCACAGTTCAGATATCTCCTAGCCAGTTAAAGCAGGAACAGAAAGAACTATTTGTTTAAAGTTTTAAAGCAGATGAGAAATAGATTCTTATAGATCATTATGGATCTTCAATCATTCAGGCACTATATCAGACCATTTTTGACTGCAGGACCAACTTAACAATCTATTTCTAATGTGAATTCAGTTTTTATGCCTTAAATATTGTCCTTACCTCCCCAGGATGCATCAGGATCCTGTCTGCTCTGGAAAAGGAAGTAGAGGCAGAAGTTCCTCATAGTTGAAGGAAACAGGAATATTTAAAGCTGTCTGCAATAAGCCCAGTTTTGAAGATTCAGGAAGTAAGCACTCAGAGCAGTTTTCAGGCTGGAGTATCTGAGGCTGGTTCCCTAAATCTGTTACAGCTCTGCTTAGTTAAGCAGCTAAATGATGAGTTAAACGTGTAAATCCCAGTTGAGTTGCCTTTATTTAATACTTAGAAGTATCAGTTGTGGACATCTAAGTCTGTACTGAGGAACCTATCTATCAAGATCAGATCCTAAAAGGGATTGAGAGCCTCCTTAATGCTTGAAAATCCTATTAGCTTCATGGTCAATATCCCAGGATTTGATCTGTAAAAACAACTCTTTGGACAAATATTGTGGCTACTCATTGTGATGCTTCAACAAACCATCTAAGAGCTTGTAGGTGAAAATCAGACCCTCCTTACATTTCAGTTGTGATGGGACTCAGTTTTCTCCATAAGAAAAGTGAAAATTCCAGACTTTCAGAGTTCACATCAGTGCTGCACTTAAGGGTAAAGGTGACTATCAAAATAGGGATGCCGTAGCAAAGCAGATGGTTTTTTGGGAGTGCTGCCCTTCCACCTCCTGATATAAGGACACTGTGAAATATAACTACAGTGCTCAACAATGGCATCCAGCAGCCCTGTTAAGCTTGGTGTGAAGTAATACCAAGTGTTTGGTTTTCTTGGGTGTTAAAAGGAAGTGGCTGTATAGAAAAGTGATTAACGTGTACAGATACTTTTGGGTAGTCTTATTAAGCTAAGACTATGAAGTAGTAACTGTTGATGTGATGTGGGTCTCCAAAATTAAGTTAGGCACACTGTAATGATTAGAAACACCAAATGGAGATGTTACAGTTCTTATTCAGAACGGGATTTCTATGCTAAATGATGGTTCCAGAAAAAAAAAAAACAGTGAAGATTAAGATGAAATCTTGTGTGCAGTGAGCAGATGTGAGAAAACCTGAAATCTGGTGGGCTTGGCAAGGTCCTAAACTTGTGTAAGTGGGAACAGACCCTTAAGAGAGCTTCAGATGAAGATGGTTTACTGCCCTGATTACCCTTTTTGGTACAGAAGATATGGAATAAACAGCAGGAATCCCTCAAAACTGTAATTAGGAGGGGGAAAAAACCAAACCACCAAACCAAAACAAATCTCCCTCTGCATGCTGAGCATACTACACAAAGAGTGCTGTGGAAATCTGTCCTCTGTCAGTTCTGCTGCCTTATGGGCTGGAGCTTTTGTCATCTCACTCTGGGGCCATGGAGACTCTCTTTAAGATTGGGGTGAGGAGCCACTTGAATAAGAACTTAGGCTTGTGGATGCAGATAATGGAAGCATATGGGAAAAGGGAGAAGATGGCCCTGGGGGGTTGTTCTCACAAATGTTTTCAGGATCTGGCAGGTCCTAAGGCATCCTGCAGATGACAGGTGGAAGGGAAGAATAGTCACCCCTTGTGCTTGGGGCATGCTCTGCATCAAAATAAAATGGTAGTGCTGGCAGGAAGAAGGGTCCCTGTATGCCAAGGGATTGGATTCTAGCCAAGAAACTTGGTGGGAGTTGGTTAAGTCTTTCAGAGGAGGTAAGAGGCTCAGCTGACAATTCTTTCTCCCGCAGCACCCCAAAGGGCTTTGCAGGTCTCTAGAAAATCCCCTGCTCCTCCCTGGCCCTTGCTGCTCTCTGGGGAGAGAAGGAAGCAGGACTACGTTCTGGTCAGCAGCCTGACTGACACAAAGCAAGAGGAGGCTGCAGCTGGGATCAGACTTTGCCCTGGAATATTTCACCTCCACACTTTCTCTGGGAGTCAACCCCCTGCTGCCCTCCTTTGCCCTCCCATGCCAGGCTTGGAGATATACATACCTCCATGTTGACCTGGATGGGCTGTCTCTCCCCGCTCTTGGTGTGGGGCACCCCTTCTGTGTCGTAGATTCCTGTGTAAGAGGCCACTTGTGCATCCCGCGACGTCTCCTCCAGGGGGACATTGACGCCCCCGATGCCCATTGTCCTGCAAAGAGATGGGATCCAGCCTTTCAGCCCTGCATGCCCCCTTCCCTGGCAGCTTGGAGCCAGCACGTGGGCTTGCAGCCTGGCAGCCTCTGTGCTGGGGGATGCTTCAGGGATTTTTAGCAGACCTGCATGTGCTGCTGACTCACTGGGGCTCCTGAAAAATGTCAGGGCTCTGCAGGCACCCAGGGAAGGAGTAGCAAGGAAAAGCAGAAGGGATCTGATTTCCAGTAGCTGGGGAGGGGTCAGTCGAATCTCTTCTGCAGGGGTGCCCCTCCAGCCACAGTTGGTTCCCTATCTGGTCCCAGTACCCGCTTTGCCACGCTGCAGCGAGGTTTGGGCATGCTGCTGGCGCTTCTTCCTCCAGGAAAAACCGCGGGGAAGGAGGGAGAAAAGGAGCTGGGCTTGAAAAAATCTCCAGCAGAAGGTGGTGAGAGAGAGGGAAGGAAGCGACTCCCAAGCGTGGCCTCCCTCCCTCCCGAGCCAGCCAGGCAAAGCACCGGGAACAGCTGGCCGGGGACCCAGAAACGGGGCCACCAAAGCAAAAAGGGCGGGGAGGCAGAAATCGCGGCAACCTCGCGCTGTCAGCCTGCCAGGAAAAAACATTAAACCTCTAAAAATAAAGGGGAGGAGAGGGAGGGGAGGGCAGGGCAGGGTCGGGGAAGCCGCCCCGGGCAGGGCGGCCGCACTTACGTGGCCTGGACGGTGCCGGGCCGGAGGGACACCTCGATCTTGTACTTGGCCCCGGTCAGCAGCTTGATGGTGCGGTTCTGGCCGAAGCGCTGCCCGTCCACCTTGAAGTACACGGCCCCGTCGTTGGGCTGGATTTTGAGGGAGACGCTGATTTTCACGAGGCCGGGGATGTCGCCCATCGCTTGCGGCCAGAGGGGGGGCTGCGGGCTCTGCGCGCGTCTCGCCCCCTCCGCGGAAAAGGCGGCTTGGACGGGAGCGAAGCAGAGGAAGAGGAGGAGGGAGGAGGAAGAGGAGGGGCTGCCGGATCCCAGCCAGCCCAGCCCTTCCCAAAAGCAGCGGATGAGATACTAGATTTTATTTTTTTTTTTTTTTCCCCTCCCACTAATCGCTGCGTAGCATCTGGGCGGTGGATGCCGCCTCCC
>VZRE01002018.1:156422-186626 GCA_013396775.1 Cephalopterus ornatus
AAAAAAAAAAAAACAACCCACCAAAAAACACACGTGCATTTCTCCTTGTCTCATTTCCTCACTCTTAGAGAATTCTCATTTTTTTGTTACATTCTGTGGAAACTATGGCACTTTGTGGCTTCCTGGAAGTTGTGCTTGCAGCAATTCCCACTTCTCTAAGTTTAAATGTAATTCAGTATGAAATCACAGGGGCCTCACTCGTGGGGAATCTGATAGTGTCACCTGAAGTGGTGTGTGAAGAGTAATGGCCACTGCCAGGGATCAGCTTTACTTGCCTCATGGGCCAGACATATCATGTTGTAGTAAATTGTGTGTAGCTGAAGACATTGATTGCAATTAGTTTCCCAAGTGCATGAGAGGTCAGATCTATAACGACAGTTTTTTCCCTTATTATTTCTGCCTGAATGATCATCTTTCTATGGACACAGCTCAGGCTGTGACTTTATTCAAGACCACTATTGGGAAAAAGTGGAAAACACGAGGGAGAACTAAAAAAGCATCATATTATGGATGGTGTGTATGCATAGGCTGAGCAAGTGTTCTACCCTGTGGAAGTGAAAGACGGTGGGAGTAAAACATTTATGAAGAAGGAACTTTAAATTTAAGCAAGGCCTTTCTTTTTATCCATGTAATAACTTCGTATGTTACTGCATTTACTTATCTGATCCTACCAGATGCTCCTTATCAGTGCAGATCAAGGAGAGGGGGTGCCTTTGATAAGTCTTTCTGCAAGGTTCATTTTATTGCTGCCCACCTTAATGACCCTGACCAGCCTCCCCTGGGGCTGCCCATGAGCCATATTTTAGCTTAATCCTGTGGTTTAGCTCCTTCCTAAATTATGCTTAGATCTGCTGGTCTTCAGCTCTGCTACAGACATATCCAGCCATGGATGTCCTGGATCCTGACCTGCAGATTGTGACTACCCGGATTGATCTCAGCCCATCCCCGTGGAGGTGCCTGATGCTGTGGGATGTGCACTGGCTGTAGAAACCCAAGTGCTTCCAGTCCCCCTGGGGATTTTCTGTGGGTCCCAGCCCTCAGGCTGCTACATCGTTACTTGATATTAGTTGTTTGATATTCTGTAGGGAGAAAAATACTTGCAGGAAGGAGGAGCATTGGAAGAAGAGTAAATGTGCTGATTTTTACAAAATTCTAAATATATTATGTATCATAGACTTAGGACAAGGTCCTATTTCTCCTAAGCCACAGCAGTAACTTACTTCCAAGAACAAGAGATAAATTTGTGACTGTTTCTCTGTTCTCTACACCTGCATTTGAGGGGTGGGGTTGGAATATTTAATGTCTTTGTAAACTACAAAACTGCTTTTTCTGGTTTGCGCTTTTTTTGGGGGGGGAGGAGGGAAGAGGGGTGTTAGGTTGTTGGGGTTTTTTTTCAGTCCTTCAAATCTACTTTTCGTTTCCCTGGCACCTGACATTTCCCAGCCTCTTGTGTGGTGTTAGCAAGGTACATTAAGCTAATTCACTCCCCTTGGAGCAGGAAGATTGCAGCACTCACCTGTGCCCTGGCAAACCTCTCAGTGCTTTTTGAAGGGAGTGGTGAGTGAAACGCAGCCAGCAATTCTCATCTCTCTTTGTCTTCCTAAAACTACGAAAATCTTCTCACAGTGCTGCTACATCCTCCAGGACCTCTTTCTTGTGCTCAGATCTTCCCTGCTGTATCAAGTCACCAGCATTTATCGCTGATGGGGAACTAATGTAGGGGAGAGGTGCGGTTGAATGCATTCAATGAAAGGTCAGAGATAACATGTAGATAAGCCCTGACCTATGTCTTGTGCTGGTCCAAACTGTCTGGAGGACATTCTGGAGAAATCAGCTTGGTCTCTTGACTGCATCCACTCAGTATGATCTCTCTAGATATGATAATACGTCAACTGCACAAGCTTTTCAGTATCAGCATTTATGCAGGCAGGTCTTCTTGCTAATACACTAATCCTGCTGCGTAGCTCCACAATCATTAAATAAATAAATAAAATGTGCCTTGAGGTCAGATCAAGATGGTTCATTTAGGACAGCCAAACCACAGCATTTAGATTATAAGGTAACATACCTTCTTGGATTAATTTCTTAACATAGTGCTAAATTTGGAACTGTTGCAGTTTGGGGTTTCTTTTCAAGTAGAGGATGCAAAGCCACAATATCTCATTCACTAAAAATAGCCATATGTGTGATTCCCTGTAAAGGGAATTGTGCTGAGACTTACAACTGCCAGCTCTCAATTTAATACTGTGATTCTTTTGAGCTCTCTGCGGAAGTGAGAAAGGGCTTTACTGAACTATAAGCTGGACAGTCTTTATCTCCTTTTGCAAATCACTTGTGTATATTATTTTTCCTGTACAGACAATAATTTTGAACATAAAGCATTTGTTATAATTTCGCCTGGAAATGCAGCTTGATTTGCTGTAGTGCTGCATATTTATGGAGAGCTCATGTGCTCTGTTACAGATAAGGTGGGCTTATGGCATTTACAGTACAGCAAACATGTTTGAACCAGCTCTGCAAGGGCTCGTGGAGAGAGCAGTGAAGCTGATGTAACAAACTGAGGAACTGCCTGCCTTCCTTGCAGCTGTCATATTTATTTGCAAAAGACATGGTTTTAATTTTCTATGTAAACATTCACTGTTCTTTCAGATAGATCCCTTGCTCAGATGAACGTGTTTGATCACTTTTTTTTTTTTTTTTTTTTTTTTTTTTTTAATGCTTGCAGGAGTTTGGATTGTGAAGTAGCAGAAACAAAGCAGAATATTCTGAAGAAATACAGCTGCAAGATCTCCTGTACAAGAACAGATTCCTCATCAGTAAATGGAGCTAAGATACTTAGCTCTGTTGCAGACTGTGCTTCTGTGACAAATGCTGCTCATCCAACATTATACATCTTTACCTACTTCAGACAGAAATTAGGAGAGCAAGGTAAGTTAAAGCAGGTTTCCACATTGCAGGTTACTTTGTCTTTCTGTCAGACAAAGCTCTTCCACCCCTCTGTGGAGAGCTAGAAGAAATACAGCTCTTCCTTTATCTTATGCCTGGTGCTGCTTTTCAGGAAAGGCTGGACAAAGACGATCTGCATCCACAGTCCAGGCTGTCCTTTGTACCTGCCACGGCCACTGCATGGTTAAGGACCATTTTGCCTCACATGAATGATTTAGCTATCAGCGGGTTTCTGCCTGGGGGGAGATAAGTGCTGACTCCTCTGGGGTGGTGCGTGATAAATGGAACCAAACCTCAGCGTTAGAGAAAAGGATTGTTCCAGATGTGTAAGGCAGAAAGGCAGAAGGACTTTGAGGATGAAATAGAAACAACATAGAGCAAAGAAGTGTTGTAAGAGCTATTGCTTTCAGCTAATATTGGATAGAGGTGATTTTGTGCTTTGACACTGAGTTGCTTAGGTAGTTAATGATAAATTCTCGTGTCTTTGGCTGTGTTTAAAATTACATTTCGCACTTCCGAGGGCTTTTCACGCAGGTAGATGAGAAACGGAGCTTTTGTGAAATTGTGGAGTCAGCAACCTTTTCTGTTTGCATTAAACCCCTTTTTAGTATAAGGTCATATATAGGTTCTACTGAAGAGGATCCCTGGTCATTTCATCTCATCAATTTATCGTGCAGGGCCCTGTCATCCTGACTCAGCACAAATACTGAGTCAGCGGAGCAAGTGAGCAGGAAAACCTGGGGAAAGGATGCCTGCAGGGAGGAAAATGCCAGCACATTCTTTTGACTTTGTTCCCCATAAGCCCTTCCAGCTGAGGAAGTGGTTTCCTTTCCTCAAGCCTGAAGAGGGGGAAGCAAACTAGAGACAGAAGGAAGAGTTAACTGCGATTCCATTCTTGGTCTCTAATCCTTGCTCCAGGCTCTGTAGCATTATGGCCTCAAGGCAGCTAATAAAGAGATATTTAGGCTTCCAGCCACACCGTGAAAGGTATTTAATTTGAGTTGTTGCCTGTGACCTGTATTTTTGGGTTACCTACTCAGGAAAAAAAAAAAAAAGTACCTTTTCCCAAAGATGGAACCATTGAAATGAAAGGGAAAAATGAAGGAAATATTTCAACTTCTTAAACAAAAGGAACTAATGACATTATACAGGAGGAGTCTACAATCTCCTCAGTGCATCAAACATCACTTTAAGGCTTACAGGAAATGAAGGGAGCCTTCACACATAACTGAGAATCCAGATAGATCCTTTCTTCTCTGGGAATGCATCTTCAATTCATTCCAAGTTCTGGACCTGGTAGGCAAATTCTCTGCTTTAAATGTGACTCAAGCTTTTTTGATCACTTTTTAGTAATAAATTTTTACTTTTAACTCCAAAGAGCATTGAAGCTTTTATTAGCTCTGTGTGAGTTTCTGCCTCTAATAATTTTAAAATCTGTTTGTTGACTTCGAGTACACTTGACAGCCAGAGAATTGGAAAGCATATATGGAGTCCTTGATTTGCAAAGTGCCTAATGGATGATCGGTTAGGTCAGCAACAGGGCCTTTAATCAATCAGATCCTTACAATAGCATGATTTATGTGAGCAAAGGAACAATTTACGGAGACTGCAGGTTTTAGAAATCCCAAACAATGTAGTGGTACATGAAAACATCACAAAGAGGTGTGCTTTGGACAGAATGCACTTCCAAGTGTTTCACCCGAGATAGATGGTGCAGACAGGTGCTCTGCCTGCAGAGAGACTGGAAGTGTAATTTGAGCAGCAACTAGTTGGGAAAGGTCTGGAAAGGAAAGTCTCCATTCAGACAGTGGGGAGAAACATCCAGCAGTTGGGATAGTGAAGCACTAATACAGATAATCAAGGAAGGAGTGGAGTCTCATCTGTGTGAGAACCACTACATAGGCACCAGTGAGGAATGTCTGCTAACCCTCTGATCCTCCATCACAGAGCTTGTCGGACTTCTGTGTACTTCTGAATGAAGGCTGAGACAAACAGAGGCAAAAGGAGAACCGGAATTTCCGTCTGAAAAAAGTCCCTGTTTGGGGATCTTTACAAGTGGCAGAGGTGACAGATGGAGTCACCTCATCTGAATGGCTTACCTGCAGAAGTGATTCGTAGTCTTGTGCTTGGGAGAACACTTTGCTCTTGGCAATGAAGCAGTTTCCTTATTGGCTCCCGTACACCCCCACTTCCTCCTGTATGGGGAAGAGGGATTGTGACTCTGGTATATATAAAAAAATTGTGGGTTTGCCTCGTCTTTTCCCAAATATAGCCAAATGAGCTCTGCAGCAAGGAAGAGATGCTTGTAGAAAGTGACACTTTGCGGTCGGTGCTTTACGTAATGCTCTGGTCTAATCCATTTTTGCCTATTTGACAGCTGACCTCTCTGGGAGGCCTCAGCACCAACCTCCAAAACACAATCAAGTCTGACAAACAAATTTCCTGTGTCAGCAGAGGGTGCATCCTCATTAACCAGGCAAGGACCCTCCAACTCGCTGGCAGACTCCACATGCTTACCTGCTGGGAATCAGATTTTGAGGAGAGGATGATATGAAAGCACTGGTGAGTTGGAAACCTGTCTCTGAGATACTCTGGGCACGCACTGAGCAGCAGCACAGTACTTTACTTTTGTTTTGGTAGAGTTCATGTATTTGCGGAGCTGGCCTGAGCACCAAAGTGCTTATTTAATTTCCCAGGATTCTGTCATCAAGGCTGGCAGTGTTTGATACGATGGACTGTTTTGTCAGGCTGCTGCCTGCGCTGTCAGAGGCAGGCTATAAATACACACGTGCTTCTTGCATTTCCCTATCTCTCTTGCTCTGTAAGAGGAAATGGGCTTGTGATTAGCAGTCAGAGGAACTTGTGAAATGACACAGCTGTACTGTAAAAACGCCCCAGCCCACAGACCGTGCTGTCAGAGGAACTTTAACTGTTAGAGAGCAGGATTGCCTGAGACATGGAGCGAGAACCGACGCGCATAAGGGAAGGCTACTTGGTTAAGAAGGTAAGTGGGCAGTTTTGGACTGAGTGGAAGAGAAAACTTACTCTGAACCGGCTGTGGAGGTGTAGGGAAACATGCTGTGAAAGCTTGGCAAAACAGATAACAGCTAGAAATAGCCACAGCCTACGTTATTGCACTTACCTGAGTTAAACATCAAGGAAGAATAGTGAGATTAGAGAGGCTGGATCACCTTTAGCCTGGAGACAGTGTGTGGGGTCATGGCCACATCCCTTTTTTGTGGAGGCAGTTGCTGCCCCTCTGCTCTGGAGTCTTTTGTGGTACAGCCCATAGAATAAAACCTTAACTTTTATTGAAATCTGGAGTGGCTTCCACTGGCAGAGCGTGTCAGAGTCCAGCCTTCAGGAAGTACTGGACTTGCCTGGTTATGAGCAGAAATATTGTAACCTGTGGTAAACCCACAAACAAAAGGAATTTGCAACAGTTCTTGTCTTATCATTTTAATTGATTCCTTAGCAGAGAATCAACCCAGTGGGTAAATCTGGACTCTCAAAAATGGTAAATTTGTATGGCTTGTTAAAAAAAAAAAAGAAAAACAGTCAAAGGAAAACAGCACTCAACATGTGGTACCCAGATGAGACTCCTTGTTGTTATTTCTCCCTTCAGCTGAGTTTTGAGAGAACACCCAGAACAGTGACTTTTCTTTTGAAAAGTAGCATTCACTTGTGGGGCATCTTCTGCTTCCAGTGAGGGTGGTAGAGGCTGGAAGAAGGTCCAGGTTCTGCTTTTAATAACATCTTGCCTGATGATTTTCCATCCCTACCCTGTAATTGAATGTTGTGAGGTCTGATTCAGAGTGAAAAAGGCTTTTCATGGAAGGTGGAACAGCAAAAAAAGGATGTGACAGGCAATGGGTTGACTTGGAGAATAAATCAAAAAAGACTTGGCATGTTTCTGTCCCATTCACTTCTGCAGAAATACAAAATGCAGATGTAACTAACTCTGCCCAGCTCTCAGCTTTAACAAATCACAAGCTGTTTGCACAGCACAACAGTGGCTGCCCGACTTCTACCTCCAGCTTTAGCACTGCTCAGACACTGTGGTCCAAGGAGGACAGGGATGCTGTGAATGGAGATGTGGCAGGGGGAGGATAAACTTGGGTCTCTCTTTGTAACAGAAAGAGCAAGGGGAGTTAATATTTTTGACGAATGGCCTCTGTTTTGGGGCCCATCAATTCTAATTGTGCTCTGGTTAACTCTTCAGGGGAACTGTTGGTTTTCAGGATATCTAAATGTTCATTTGGCTGAGCACTAAGTCAGCTGGGTATCTGGGATTGTGACCACTTGTTGAAGCTGGTTGCCAGCAGGACCAGAGAGGTTGTGTAGCTGGAGTGCAAAAGTCTTAGTAATTCTAGCAGTTAGTTGTGCTCAACACAGAGTTTCAGGCTCTGAGGGTTTTGCTGTGTGTTTCACTATATGTAGTCCAGCCCTGGCTTTATTTCTGTATTTCTTGCACCTAACAGCTGTGTTTCAGGAATAGGAAGCAAAAGCTTTAAAAGATGAAATGTAGCCCTTCCATTGCTCACCACTGCAGTTGGTGGCCTGAAGCCCGAAGGCCCTTAAACTATTCATTACTCTTACAGTTTGTTCTTGTATGGCTAGAAATCCTCTGGGATGTGTGCTTTCTTATCAGACAGCCAAGCCTCAGCTACTGACTGTATTGCAGCATCAAGTCCTAAATGCAGCACAGGATGCTTGCAGTCCTAATGTGCCTGTTCACATTTAGAAATTTTGAGGGTTATTCGTGGTATTGCCACTACATCATCTTGAAGACAGTGGCTGGGGCTAATTGATGCTGATGAGAAACACCTGCAATGCAATTTTGGAAAAACTCATGTGTGGGTTGACTGCAAGGGGAAATTAGTGATGGTCAGATGGATAACAACATTTATCTTCACGTAAGATGCGTGTGGTTGCGGTACGTTTCCCTTGAGACGCTGACTGTAGGCTACTTCAGCATCAGTCAGACACTCCCTGGGAGGTCATATCTTCACTGGATACTATGTGAAGAGTGATTAACTGAACATAATATACACAATGATTTGTTGTTGCAGGGCAGCATGTTTAACACCTGGAAGCCGATGTGGGTCGTGCTCCTAGAAGATGGAATTGAATTCTACAAACGGAAGGCTGACAACAGTCCCAAAGGGATGATCCCACTAAAAGGGAGCTCTATAAACAGCCCTTGCCAAGATTTTGGCAGAAGAATGGTAAGTACTTCTTTTGTCACAAGGTTTGACAGTATATTTATAGCCCTGGAGGCACTGAGGGGGCAAAAGGCTGGTGGTCACAAATTCCTTGCACTCATCCCAGTGGTGGACTCTCACTTTTCTCAGAAAGTCACAAGCAGGCTTGGACTTGTGTAGTACTTGACTTGAGGACACTTCAAGAGGACCAATTCAGAAAGTGTTGGGTGTTTTTTGCTATTTTGGATTTTTTTTTTTTTCAATCTTTGAGTCTGTCAGAGAGCAGAGGTAATTTTTATTAGTGTGAGAACACTTTGCAGCTGAATGTCAACAAACTCCTGTGTTAAATATAAATCAAACTGCCACAGAACAAAGCTGTGGGAAACCATTTCATTAGCAGTGGAAGCATTTATTGTCAGAGAGCAACAACTGGCTTGCTCAGACAAGGAGATAAACGCTGTGACACACATATTTTGTTATAGGCTTCCTGAAAAATAGTTGTTGGTAAAACAGGATTTCTAGTATGAGCGAAGAACCATACCTTGAGTCAGTAATTTGTTATTTCATCCAATAGGCATTACATCCCCAGGAATTCCTCTGACAAAGGGGTCTCCCAGAATCTGGAAAATTATCCAATTACAGTTTAAAACAATTTACCCTAGAGATGCCTAACTAAAGACAGAAGTCTCTGAGAGCATTAGAAAAACAGGAAAAAAAGTCTGAGAGACTGCACGAAACAGCAAACTTCACTTCTCACATAAGTTAAGACAGGAGAATTAGACCTGTCCTTAGTTTTTTTTGGTAAATGGAGTCAGTCGTGTCAGATTCGAACCTGCTGGCTTTCCTTTTGCCCCTTTTCTTTCTTCAGCTTATTTCTTTTTTTGTTTCTTTGTGCAGAACTCATATTTATATGAAAAGAAACCACCTTGATTCTTACTGAGTCTTTAGACTCAACAATTGAGAGGAAGGGACTCTTAAGTTATACTGAGGCAGTACAAGAAAACGATGGCGCAGAGAATAAAGATTGCTGTTAATCCTGTGCTAATTATCTAATTAACAACCCTCAGCACAGCACTCCTTACTCTCTACGTGAGGTATGAGGCATGGAGAGAGGGGTACTATGTTCAGGAGTATCACATATCCTACACTGTAATGGTAGAAATTGAGGTTTTTTCACAGAACATTTCTTTCCAAACAGTTTTGTCTTGGGTTTTGTTTTTTTTTCTTTCCTTTAACTCCCAGAAAGGCACTGCCACCAGTATTGGTCCATGATAGTTGCTTGGAAATGTCAGTAAAGTAACACACTTAACAATAAAGGAAAAATAATTCACCAGCATATGTGCATTCAGTAAAACAGGCAGAGAGGTCTGAAGTATCCAATGTCTGCTGAAGGCAAAGAGAGAGAGATCCTCACCTGCCCAAAGGGCTGCTTGAGGATGCACCAGTCTGCAGAAGATGCATTTCATCTGTATGGAAAGGTGATAAAGTCTTTGAGGATCATTCCTTTGGCTGCAACGAGTTTTACATTATGCTTCATTTGATATTATAAGTTTACCTAATGAGCTTTAAATTATGTTTCATTTTAGTTGCTCGGGTCTTTTCTGAGGGAGAATAAAAACAAAAGGAATAATCTGAGACCTGGGGGTTGAGGCACCCAAAACATCTTTTCATAAGTAAAATCCGATGAAGGATTTGCAAAGTCAGTGGGAACAATCCAAAATACTTCAGCAAGTGTCAGAGCAGATCCTCCTTACGGAGTTGGTGATGTTTTTCAGAAGTCCATAGACCAATAGCCCTGGAAATGTATTTTCTCTTAAAATTTGCATCATTTAATCACTCAAAACTTCAACACTGTCATTCATATGAGCAAAGCCACTGCTGCGATTGTTCTTGAAAGTTGTTCCTGCCCAACATGATTAAACCTAAATTTCTACATGTATTTCTTGAAAACAAAGTGTCTTCATTTTTGCATCTTACATTTTGCACCTTTACTGTGCTGCTGAATCCAGTGCCTCTGCATTCCATCCTGGCTTCTCACTGGTTATGTGGTCAAAGCACACAGTTATGGGAATAATTCCGGTTCTTAGGTGGTTTCCATACATTGATTTCATATGGCTAAAAATGAAAGTGTTATTTTTAGGACAGGAGTTCCGTAAGGCAAAAAGTGGGATAATTCTCGTTAGGCCAGCTTTAAGTCTAGTCTCACTTGGGCCCAGTTGGGAGCATTGTCTATTGGGCCACCAGCTGACTTTTATATTTCTCTGGTTAGATTTCAGTTTTATGAATCAGCTTGTGTACTTCCACCAGGGCCTCACTTTGAAGCTCAGAGCACATCACCAACACGCTTTGCCTAGTAAATCAACTGCAAAATGTGGGTGCTGAGGGGACAAGAAGCAATGCTGGGTTTGTTAAGGAGAGATAAAGCCTGTTCAGAAGAGGCTGCAACTCCATATTTTGAGATTATATTTCAAAATGCATTCACCACTGTTCACTTTCCTCGATTTGATGCTTGATCATTGGTTAATGTAATGTTAATTCTGCTATACTTCAGCTTTTTCTGTTCTCCCCATGGCTTGTCTTTGGATAGAGTTATCCTGTATTTTCTCAAAAGCGCAAAGAGATGTGTATCATCAGAGGGAGGCTTGGTCACTTCTAGGATAGGAGACTCAACCTCTTCACCAATTTCAGAGGAAGGCTGGAAGTCCAGCTGAGCAGCCTAGCTTTCTAGAAGCTAAAGTTAAGAGAAAGGGCCTTCCCAGTCTTCTCTGTGTACTGGAAATTAAACCTCTCCTTTAGCACTTCACTGTACATTATTTCTCAGCTCTTTGAGAAGGCTAATTTTTCTTCTGGTAAAAAACGTCTTAATGCTTTCACATTTCATTCTAATTCTACATTTCATGTTAATCTGGTGTGTTAGCATGATCTGGATACTGGGATTTAGAGAGATCTGTTTGCTTTTCTTGTGAACATTATTTTTCAGTATGTAGCTCTTTACTGCGTAACAGAAAAGACGGATGTTGCTGGAAATCTGAGCAGTGTCAGACAAAAAATGGTTACTGTCTGAATTGGATTTTTGGCTACCCACTGCTTTGGAAGTTTGAAATCTCTTCCACAAAGGTCAGTTGGACTTATGCACAATTTCAGGGTGTCAGAATTTTTCCTGTTGGCCATAATCTGGAAGATGTGTGTTAGGGATGTTCAGAAATGTACCATTTACAAATGTGGGCCTCAGTAGACTCATTCAGTGTGTTGATTTTCTAGCACAACTACATAACAAATTAGTTTCACTTACGGGGAATTATATTTTAGAAGTGGAAACCCTCTTGCCTGACTAATTAGAAATTAGATCTAGATTTTCCGTCCAAAAGATCACTGGAGGGAAATGAGTTCAATCAGTGTGAACTTGATGGGATAGTTTTTTCATTTGTTCGGGGTTTTTTTTCTGGTTGGTGTTATTTTTTCTGTTTAGAACTACCTTTAAAAGACCTTTGCTCATTTTTGGGAAATAGTCTTTTCATCGTTGCTAGTGTGTTTACAGGTAGTGATCCTAAGATCTAGCTGAGGGTTGGTTCTATCATCTCTCTAACTAAGCCCTTAAATGTTTTCTAGTCTGCAAATGTACTCAGCTACTCTCCAGTGTGACTGTGACCTTTTCTCTCCTTGTGAGTCAGTAGCTGAGCAAGATGATGTGGGGTATTTTTCCTCCTTCAGACTGTTCACACGTCTCTAAACACCAAGACAAATTTAGACCCATTGTAACCCTGCAAGGGCTGGGTGCTTCGGCCTTTCAGCTGTGTTGACCTTCCCAGTAAAAGTTAAAATCAGCAGCTATATCAATGCCACTCACCTTGGCTGTACTGGCAGCATCAGGATCACTCCCACGGGAGTAACAAAAGGATTCAGTTACCTGCAGTGCTTGTTCATGTCTTTCTTCAGCGTTTTTATGGTGTAACTGTGGCTCTAAAGCACCTCCCATGGTCCCTCAGGCACAGGGTAGGCTGTGTGTCGTGGGGGTACTTGGTTAATCACGAACAACTGGCTACACCGAAGTAACTTTGCATAAAAAAACCATAATTTATCATTTCAGTTTGTCTTCAAGCTCACTGCAGGCAAGCAGCAGGACCACTTCTTTCAAGCTGCCTACCTGGAGGAGAGAGATGCCTGGGTGCGGGATATCAAGAAAGCGATTCGCTGCATAGATGGAGGCCAGAGGTTTGCCAGAAAATCCACAAGAAAATCTATCAGACTGCCTGAAACAATCAACCTGAGGTTTGTTCTTGTAGCTGTGCTCCCCTGTGCACTTCCCTCTGCAGGCAGCTGGCAGATACGTGACTTTGGTCTGGGAGAGCCATGAGCGTGTCTGTCCGTGATACCTCATGATTTCTGAAAGACTAAAAGTTTCAGTGTGTGCAGTGTGGCAGAAATGACCCAGCAATCAGAACTGGGAAGCTCATTTTTCAAACGTCATCATCTACCCAGAACATGCTTATTTATCAAAGGATTTCGCTGAGAAGGAGATTTCCAGGCACACTGCAGTGCAAGCGGAGACCCCCAGCCAAAGTGTGATTCTTCCAGTAGAGGCTTTTTTATGCAATATATAATTTATTCCAAAAACATTTTAGACCCTTTGTTTCCTTTCCAGAGAAATGCTGATGTTAGCCTAGTTTTTGGATGGTAAGGGAAGTGCAGTGCCTGCCAGAGAACATAGAATTGGCAAAGGGAGAAGATGAGATAAAGGGCACACGCAGGAAAACATTTGTTAGTACTTTAAAAAGTGAAGGACAACTTATTTTCTGCCTCTGAGAAGTAAATACCAAGACACCAATAAACCTGCAGTGCTCCTTAAGACAGTAAAACCCTACAGGGCCAAGATCCAACTAAATCGGGCTTCACAGGTTTCATCAGAGGATCAGGCCAAAGAACTTAGCCTGTGACATTTAATGTTTGTCCTTTACTGATGTTACCTGTGGCCTCTGAGAGCATGAAGGCTTTGGGAATGTCACAGGGACAGGTTTTCTGCTCAGCTCAGGACCTTTGGGGGAACACAGAGCAGAGCAGTGAACTCTCCTGCTTGCACTGAGGCTGTGGGGCCCTGGGAACGTGCCTCAGCAGTGGGTGTTGCTCTCTTCACAGTACAGTCACCACAAGCTGTTGCATTCTCAAAATAGGGGGATGTGGTGAGCCATTTGTGCCCTCCACCCTCTGCTCCCACAGCTGTGACAGTGATGTAGTGAAACCTCCAGGCTTTTCTCAACTTGAATTTTTCAGGAGATGAAAATAAGCCATGCCACAAGCTCTGCAGGGAGCCGTGTGCCAACAAAACATAAAGACCCCGTGAATGACAACGACATTATTGTACAAACTGTCAAAACCTTTTTATTTGCTAACAGTTTCTGTGGTTCTTTTTACACACAGTACTTTGTACATCTCGATGAAAGATCCTGAAAAGGGAATAAAGGAGTTGAAGCTGGAAAAAGATAAAAGAGTGTACAATCACTGCTTTACAGGTAAGGAGCTCTTGTCCCTCTTTTCCATACAATAAAGGGATCATTAGCATTGAGTAGCTAAAGATAGATAAAACAGCTCTAAGCTCTGCAGAACACAAAAGCTGGGAAGAAAGTCTGGCAGATAATTTCTTGACCAACCCAGAAAGTGCTCAAAAGATGAAACTTGATATAGTGTTCATTTATGACCATGGCAAGCAATAGAAGTTAACCAGTGTCAGAAAGATTAAAGTAAACCATTTAAGGAGATTGTTGTGTGAAACACTTAACTTCAGAAGAATTATTCCATTCTGAATTTTTCATCACATTGTAATTCCTGTTCTGCTCCAAATCAAATCTGTGGGTGTTAAAAAAACACATGCATGTAGCACTTGGGAACATGGTTTAGTGGTGGACATGGCAGTGCTGGGTTAATGGTTGGACTGATCATCTTGGAGGTCTTTCCCAACTTTAATGAGGCTGTACCTCACTGGATGACCCAGGAACCTTTCCAGATTAGCTCCCTGTGTTGCTGCTAAGAACCTTTCTCAGGAGATTGTTGCATAGATAGAGTAGGCTTGTTACTTCTGTATTTTTAGGTTTCTTCATGTCTGTCTTGGTTTGTGACTGATATTTTGTTCCTTTGTAACCAGGCACCTGTGTGATTGACTGGCTGGTGTCCAGCAACTCCATCCGAAACCGGAAAGAAGGTCTCCTGCTTGCCTCTTCCCTCCTGAGTGAAGGTTACCTCCAGCCTGCCGGGGATACCTCCAAGGCTGCTGCTGAGGGGCTGTCAGACACCCCCTTCTTAGATCTCAGCGATGCCTACTATTACTTTGTGAGCATTGTATTCTGGGGGTTTTTTATTGTCTCAGACTTTTCTCTGCTTTTCTCAGGCCTCCTGTTGGGCTTCTTAAATCCTGGAGGAAAGATTGTTCAGAAACAGAGTGATCCGTGTTAATTGTGTTTCTCTCGTGATGCTAAAAATGAGCTGGCTCACTTTAATAGTTGTAACAAGGATTTTTTTTTTTTCCTAGCACCTTTCTAAGTGTGAATTGAGTGCTGAGACCAAGCTGGGTCCTTTTTAACTTAGACTCTGTTCCTGATAATTGCACTGGTGGCCAGAATTTAACCACTGATTTCCCCGATGATTCAGTGGAAGGGAAGAGTAATTCATTATCAAGGGGCTTCACAGACTGACACAAGCTACAAACCCATTTTTGTGCAGAGCCATCAAATCTGACTCAGTGTGAGTGTGCACACACACACTTTGCCTATGAGTAGAGAAGTAAAAGTTTTTAATAACCCCCAGTAACACCTATCCTTGTTATCACACCCAACCTTTTCCTTTTATTGCTTCATACTCTGTGGATTGATTTGAAGAACTTGCAATATCACAATCACCAGTCAAATACTGTTTTAAAGATATTTGGCTTATGGACTTAATGCTAACAAAAAAGTATGCCTTCTGTCAAGAAAAACCAAGTAAATTGATATTACAATTCTGGTTATATTTACCATATAGAATCACTTGGCTTCAGCAAAATGATTCCTCCTTTACTTCAATTGTTTTCCTAGAATATGTCTGTGGTAGGGAGACTTTATCTGTGCAACAATGGAAGCAGAGGCACTGCTGGTGAAGGCAGCCTTGTGGTCATGACAGTTCGTGGCCTCCTGGAACACTTCTTTGGGCAGACCATGTGTGCTCTGCTTGCTTTTGGGTTGTTTCTAGTTTGATTCAATACCAATGCGGTGTGAGGAGGTCACAGCAGGTCAATGTCTGAGTTGGTATCATAGAAGTGTAGTCCTACCTCACACCAAAATGGTGCCACGGTGACTTGGAGAGCTCCTTGACTTCACTGGGAGGTTTTTCCAGTAAAAGGGTTGATTTTTTTTTTTGATTTTTTTTTTTCTTGGGTGGCAAAAAACAGGGTGGAGGAAAGCCAAAGAGAAGCCGTACTGGTACATGTACATAAGCATGCAGCAGCTGTGTAACTTCTGAATTTTCTCTTGTGGCCTTGCAGCCAGACAGTGGGTTTTTCTGCGAGGGATATTCCAGTGATGATGATGTGGTCCTGAAAGAGGAATTCAGAGGCACAATAGTCAAACAAGGATGTTTGCTGAAACAGGTCAGTGTTGCCTGTGTTCTGTCCTGTCACTAGAATGGTGCTACGTGGGTGCTAGATTACTCTTTTACACCTAAAAGCTTTAGAAAGAACAGAAACTACCGTATGTCATCTCCAAACTTGACAAGTTTCACCTCTGTCCCTCCTGCCTTTGCACAAAGAACACTTGCTGTGGCATGGCAGCAGGAGCCTTCCCCAGCATTGCAAGGTTTATTGCTCTTACCATGAAATAAAACAGTGGATAGCTTTAATTGGGAAAGAGTGCTAATGCAGGAGATGTGACAAGTCACTGGTAGAATGCAAAACTGAACTTGGGTAAAAAGACTGCCACTCCTGTGTCCCTCTGGACACACAACTGGATTCAGTTGCCAGTTTTCACAAGCTTTTTCAGCATACTCGAGCAAAGGACTTCCCGTCAATCACATTTGATGTGTAAGACAGAAGATAAGTGTATACCTTCCTTTCCAGCAAAACTTTAAGCGATCAGTGAATGTCATGGTCAGTGTCTTACTTTCCAAGGCCGTTGCAAGCAGATATTAGTGAACTGAAGGCAAAGCCAGGATTCTTCAATGAATAAAATGGTTCAGGTGGAAGGGACTCTACAACAATCATCTGGTCCAACTGCCTGACCACTTCAGGACTGACCTGACATGTTGTACTCTTTTGACCACTTTCTCTGTAAAAAAATATTTCCTAATATTGAATCTGAACCTTCACTGTTAAAATAGTCCTTGAGGGCTTAAGAACCTTTTGGTGGTGCTCACATGTATTTCTCTTGCTCAATCAGATTACTCAAAAGCAATGGAAGAAATTAGACCCAAGTCTTGCTGTTCTTTTACCCTGACACATTCACATCTTCCTAGTTAGCAATGGCTTCCTTGCAAACAGTGTAGCTAATGGAGAAACTGGTATTTCGAAACGCCGAGGGGAAGTGATTCATGGCGATCTTCCACCAGTGTTAATCTGCATTTGGTCACCCTCAGTGGGTTGTGGATCACTGCTTCTGCTGAGAATGGTTTCAGCGGATCTAGACTTTCCACACCCATCCTTTCAGTCTTAAAAACAGGCAACAAGGCACCATGTCCATAGCAGAGAGCGGTGTTATTTCTGCTTGAGCTTCTCAGCCAGGAGCCCTCCAGGGTGCTTAAACCAGATAAGCATTATTTTTTGTTGTTGTTGTTGTTGTTGTTACCTTTGCAGGGAGAGAAGGACTTTCAGCTCATTCTTGCCAATAGTTCAAGGTACCTTCCTGCAAGACACTCTGCAGCTGTGTTTTCTGGCAGGCATTTAAACCCAGTTCTCAAAGACCTCATGTGAATGTCATAATTAGCAGACTGTATCATGTGTTTAGGGGAATCTCCCATGTTGAAGCTCTACTGCTTTGTAAAAAAAAAATACAAAGAGAACAGTGTGATAGTCCAGTTGTTGTGCAAAACATTGAAACATAGAAAAGCCAGGTTCGAGTCCTAGTCCAGTGAGTATTTCCTGTCCAAAATATTCAGCTTTTTTCCCTTTTGTATTTGCATGTTCTCTCATGCGTGGGTAAGCTCTGTGTGCAGGCAAAGCAGTTAATGACATTCCTATTTTGGAATTTTCCTAGGGACACCGGAGGAAGAACTGGAAAGTGAGAAAGTTTGTTTTAAGGGATGATCCTGCATATCTTCACTACTATGATCCTGCTGGAGTAAGAGATATTTGGTTTATTTCCCTGTTTGTTTTAAAGCCAGTGCCTTGTAGGAATATCTGAATGGAGTATTTATGTGGGAATGTGTGACAGGGAAGACCAGGCAGGACAGTGGGATTGTCCGTGCTCATATGGGCTAGCCATCCTCCAAAAAAGCAGAGTGAAGGATGGTTTCTGGGTTTCCAAGTCAGTGTGGCAAATGCCGTCCAGAGCTGGGGACAAGGAATACTGAACTGTACTCTCACCCCTTATCTGTGATTAATTAGAATTAATGTGTGCTCTCACTTGATCAAAATAAACTCAGTGCAAATGACCTCAATACAGTAATTTTGCAGTTTATATTTGAGCAAATACCGAGCAAATATGCTGTGTCAGGCTGAGACCGGGCGTTCCATTCCTTGTGTAATTCTAACAGGCCAAACCCTGCCCTAAGAAAGGAAGAAGCAGTGCCATGGGCAAAGAGAGCCCCTCAAAAATTGGCATTTGGGTTGATTCAGCCCACAAGTGTTATCTCATCCTGCACTGCTGCAGCAGCAGTGCTGTTGTGGGTTACAGATGCTTTATGCTTCCTTCTTGTGCAGTCCTTCTTGGTAAAGGCAGCCTAGATACACTGGAGAATCAACACTGAGGAGTGTCTGACCTTCCTGTTCCCATGCTAACACTCTGCAGATCCTGAATTCTAAATCCCGAAAGTGGTTCCCTATTTTTTTGCAAGTCTTGCCCCTACCACACCCCTCACCCTCTGTGTCACACACAGACCGAGAACCTGCTGGTTTCCCAGGCAACATACTGATTAAAATGGGTTTGTTTCTGTTCTGGAACTGTAGCCAGATATGAACATGTGAACAGTTTCAGAAGTGTTGCATTTCATTTTGATTTCATGTCCTCCCCAGGGAGAAGAACCACTGGGAGCAATTCACTTGAGAGGCTGCGTGGTCACAGCAGTGGAAGATATGCCAGACAGTAAGGAACCATAGCAAATGAGCTGTGTAATAAGTTTTTGGTACATTCTTTCAATCTGCCTGAAATCACAAGTGCTTTTTACTCAAAAGTAATATAGGTACAATGATTTGGTAATTCTAGTAGTGGTCTCTCTCTTCTGTCTGAACTACCAGGGTAGGATACTGTGGTAAAGGCAGCAACAGGGAATTTTTTCTCAGTTTTTTGGGGAAGGCTGGTCAAAAAGGAGATGCCATCCCTGTGTTAGGATAAGTGGCCTTTAGACAAAGTAAGCTGAGCTTGGTCATGGGAGGGGAATGTGACCTGTCTGCAGGATTGCAGATCTTTCCATGGTTTGAGAACAACTAACCAGAGACTCCTGAAGTTGAAATGTGCAGGATTCATGGGTGGTTTCTCTGAGAGAGAGACCTATCTCTTGGGCCCAGTCTTGCAATCTTGGACCCAGTCTTTGTGAAGGCCTGATCAGGCTCAGCTGCAGAAAGGAAGGAGATCCCCTTACAGTGTGTAAAAATTATAAGTACAAGACTTCATTCTCTCGTAGCTGACTTCTTTATTTCTTCCTTGTAGCCAAGAAGTATGATGTTGACAACATCCTCTTTGAAATCATCACAGCAAATGAAATCCACTATTACTTGCAAGCAGCCTCATCCACAGAGCGTTCAGAGTGGATCAAAGCAATCCAGACAGTTGCTAGGACTGGAAAATGAAGATGATCTGCCAGTGAGAAGACAGACAACTGAAATTAGTCACTCAAAAGAGAACCGGAACTTTAGCATTTCACTGAGAGAAAGCAATGTCATCCAGAGGGGTGTTCTAAGGCTTGTGGGTTGGGGGTGAGGACAGGTAGGAATTTCCAGTTCCATAGTGGGCACTAACAAACTAACATTTTTCCACTTGTGTTATGGTAATATTTCACTAAATTATAAAATAGAACATGCCATATTAGTGTGTGCTGCTTTATCAGCCTACCTTGAAGAGGTTATACTTAGTATCTTTCCCTGCTGCCACAGCTGAGAGTGAGAATTTCACCATTAACAGGGTACAGAGGCATGTTACTGCCTCTCAGGAGCTCAGTCACCCTCCATTCAGACTGTATTGTGTTTCAGGATTTTCATTTATTTCAAATTCTTCCCTAGACAAGCTTTACTCTTTCTTCCTTACTGGATCTTTTTACTACTTGTTCACCTATACAAGTAACACCCCAGATTTAAGGAAAGAAATCAACTCACTTGGACACCCGATCCACTCCTTTATAATCTGTCAGCACTGAGGGAGGGAAGAATACAAACACATATGGAATCACCATGAGGAAAGCAAGTACAAACCAATGACGGCAGTATGAGGAAAAGTCTCTTCCCACAATATTCCAAACACGCAGCAATTTCACTTCAGCTTCTTTAACACCCAACTTTGACCTTTGCTCAATTTCCCCACAAGAATCTGCAGTAGGACCATTGTTTCCCCTTGTTTAGGTCTCCAAAGCACTTGCTAAGGTGTCATGTACTGTACTAGATTTGAATTAACAATCTTCCAGGAGAAGCGAAATGATCCATGGACAGGTTACTTGAACTACTGATTGAAGTGTGTTTGACCAGCTTTTTATTTTTTAACCTCCAGCAACATACTCAGTCTGTGATTCTGTGGCTTAAGAGGAACCTTGTGCTTGCTGTAACTGAAATAAATGTTATTATTTGATAGGATCAGCTTATCTATCCCTGTATTTTTGTCTCACTGTATATCAAACAAACTTCTAAGTCTTAAACTCTAAGCAGGAGTTGAAAGTCAAGTGAATGTCAGATTCTGCATGTAGACTGTTCCAAGTGCAACTTCAAAACTTCTGAAACTCTGTTTATAGACCTAATAAGGAACCTTATCCTTAAGAATTCTTACTTGGATCTCTTCAGTCTAATAATAAACCTGGAGCTAAAGTTTCTCTTCATTTCTGCTCAATTATACCTGTAGCTGAGCTAATGAGCCTGAAGCTCTGTTGCCTTGTGTTATTTATCCCAAAGAAAACACAGCCTTGCAGGGACAGCAGGCTGGGAGACAGTGGATCATCATGTCCATCTAAGACAGCCACTGGAAATCAGCTTCTGGCAGGGATTTCCTGTCTCTTATGCAACTTGACAGGGTTGCTGAAGCCTGGTGTGTCCTTCTGGGGAAGGAAGACTCATGGTAAAAAGATACACAGTTTGCCAGCCTGCTTTCTTGATAATTGCTGCTTGTCACTGCCTATTTCTGCTTTCAGAGCTCACTAACCCAAAAATACCCAAGGGCACAGGAAAATAGAAAAAAACCACCACCCCTCACAAGTAAACAACAGAAACTTGTCCAGCTCACCAAAGGAAGGATGTGACTGCCACTTTTTAATAAAACTAAAATATTTTACCGGTCTATGGCCTTGTCCTTTATCGTTGTGCCCTGCCCACCTGTGAATGTTGTTTTCTCAGGCAGAGGATGCTTGTCAGTGATCTGTGGAAGAGCTCTGATGTTTTTACCAGACTATATCGATAGGGTCTCTAATGGCAGTGCTTCTGAACAAAGGCTTGCAGGTGCCTCTGCTTCTTGGCAGCAGCAGGAAGATCTTGCCCAAGGGAATTCCGCATTAAAAAGCACCTCCAAGCCTGTCAGAGCTGATGGGGTCAGCCTAGTTATTTAGAAGGCATGGATGGGAAGAGGCACATATCCTGAATACCAGCATATGAGAAGACAGAGCAGGCCTAGTGCAAGGAACTACTGATCAAAAGGAGAAAACCAGAAGAGCAGACCTATGTGTGTCATGCTTCCTCTAACTTTCACCCTCTACCTATTTAAATCACACTTTTACTATACCCTCAGCAATTACTACACCACCACCCGTTTCATTTTTACTTATCATATGAATGAAGTCTTTTTTTCACAGAGAACAGCAAAATAAACCATTGTGGATAAGGACTATATTTATAATCTTCACTAACTGAAAGACTTGTATGATATAATCAACTATAAATATCCTCTTAAGTTCATGTTTGACTTGTCACATCTTGCAGGCAGCAGCTTTCCCTCCCCTGGAATACCAACTATGTGCTTACTGCAGTTAGGGTCGGGTTTTTGGGAACCTTTATTAACCACACACACATAAAAACACCCACATAGACACAGCACTCCTATTTCCATGGTTTAAAAGAAAACAGGACAAAGCAAACCACACACACATGCACTGAAAAAAATAACAACCACGGGGACTGCAAGAGCCCAACAAGCTTTCAGCCACAGCTGTTACTGCTTCTTATAATCCAGCAAACATCACATATGGAGGTAGTTCTGCCTTAATGCATCTCTGGCAGAGGTTTCCAAGAGCTGTGTACTTTCCCTGCCCGGCAGCTTTCTTCTGAAGGGTAAGGCCAGTATTATTTTGCTGCTAAATATATTTATTTTGATGCTGTTCTTTGCAGTGTGTGGTCTTTGCTTTTGTTTTGAAAGAATATTTAACAGTGTTAAAGGTCCACTAAAAATATACTTCAGTAATAGAACAGTTTATTGAGTAATATTTAATCAAATTTTGTTCATAAAGAGGAAACAACTAGTTAGGGCCTCTGAGATATGACTTAATGTTTACCGTCAAACTTGTCTTTTAGATAAAGTTGTTGTTTTCATTTCTTCTTGCAATACTGCAGATAACTCTTCAGTGCAGTAGTACTTTGTCTTAGAGATCACTTTATTAAAAAAATTAAATGCCAGTTTTTTCTCCCCCCCCCCCATTTGTTCTCAAATNTTCTCAAATACTTGAAAAGTTATTTTAAGTTTAAACAACTTGCTCCACAGGGCTCTTGATAAGTGCTTTTCATTGTTTTCTATGTGGCTCTATTTGTTCTGAATTCAGGCTTGGGTAGCATTAAAATTCCAGAAAGATTTTCCTAAATAACCTTTTTGGTGGGGGCCAGAAACATTTTAGCAGGGTGGGAGTTTTTTTGGAGGGTGGTGGGGTGAGGATTCGTTGGGTTTCTTTGTTGCTCTTTTTCAGCTTGTACTTTTTAAAACTGTAGGAGACTTCAGGAGGAACTTTAAAAAGCAAAATGAGTAGGTAACAGTTTTCTGCAGGTTGTTGGTATTTCTGTGGGTGCCTTCAGTTTGTGTTTTGGAAAGTGCACATATTTTCGCTTCTGAACTGTGGTCTTCTCATTGATGTATAGAGATTTTTTCTGTGCTTACTGTGAACTCTGAGTGAAAACAAGGTTCTTCTTTTGTTGTTACTCATGAGACTTCTTGAAATAGAGCTTCTCATTTGGCTTCAAAATAAGGTTGGGTTTTTTTTCTGGATTAGAACACAGACTTCCTGCTTTGCATTTAGAACCAAAACTGTGGCTTTCCACGCTTTGTTTCTGGCTCTTGTAGATTGCTTAATTTTTGTTTCCTCCCAATTTGGTGAAAGGGAGAGAAAGACTGTATGACAGCTGAGTAAAATGCTGCTTTTTTTATTTCATTGGACTTCCACTGTAAATATAAGGGGCTGTAGTAAAGCTCTTCACTTCCCTGCATAGACTCTGCCTTTCTTTTAAGATGGCAATACCTTCCCCTCTGTTTCATCCACTCACTAAAAAATGGCTGAGCAGGAAGGGGGAAAAGAATCAAAGGGAAATGCTGATGAAACTGATGGAATTTTGCTTCCAGCAACTGAAAGGGAAAGAGGTTGTGTTAGTGTTTTTTAAAATTTGCATTCAGTGTGTCTTTCACCAAAATCTTGAATATTGATAAACCAGAGTGATCAAGGGAGAGGAGAAGGAACTGGGGATTGATTAGTTTAATTAAAAAAACCCCCAAACAACTAGACACCCCAATCTTCCTATGTCCTCAGACTCAGATGTCAAAAGGACATGAGAACTTTTACAGAGTGTTGCCATTAGCCCCTTTCTCTTTATCAAATATACTAGAACAACCTCTTGCAGACTAATAGAGTATCAATTATATAAATCAAAGTATTATCAGTCTTTCCATGTACTTTCTTCCAAATAAAAAGGAAAAGCATGAAAATCCTTCCTTAAGCATCAAAGCATATAAAAAAAAAATACAAGAAACCATTGTTGTCCTTCACTGCTTCTGCTATATGTGTATGTAGGTGTCCTGCTTTTGAAGGCTTAAGTTGCTGTGTTTCCCAAGTATGTGATGGTTAAAATACAGTAACAAAATCAACATTCTGAGATATTTTTGAATAACAGGAAGAGTTGTTTATATCAGACTTTTAACACTCTTATGCAGTTTTCTGATTAATAAAAGGAACTATTTCATCATTTTGGTACGTAGGTTGTAAAATAAGGTTGGCTTGTGGTTTGTTTTTTTTTTTAAATTAATATTTTTGCTTAAAGGAAGGCTTTCTTTCCCAAGCTACATCTTCAATTTCCCCTTTCTCCTCCTCCCCCACACTGTTATTTTCTTTCTTAAATCTATTTCTACCTAAACATCCTAAGAGAGAGCTTGTGTCTCTGCTTATTAGGCATCATAAAGTGGATCTCAGATAAGTAAACGTAAATGCCTAGTGACATTTTAGAATTGCTACAACATACTGTGTGATCTTTAGTCACCCCCTTAGAACAGCAAAAACCTCATCTCCTCATACTTACATGTGTGGTTCATTTATGTGTATTGGGTGTTGTTGTAATCTCCCTGTTTGGGCAGTCCCCAGTGTTGTTATCTCTAAGTACAGATGTTGACGAGTTGCATGTTGGAATGACTTTAAAGAGCAGTATAATTTAGTGATAAAATTGTTTACAGATCAGGATGTTGAAAAATAAAGGTGCATTAGAAAAGCTGATTTAATTTGGTCAGCCTCACTGAAGGAAACTTGAGGCACATTTCTATTATTGGCTATGCTGTCAAATAGTATGTATTTCACACCTGGTGAAACCTAGGTGTTAGGATCTCCTAGCTAAATTTGTGCAGTCCTCTTGTTCTCTAGCATTGTTATAGAAAAGTAGTAGAAGATATTGAAAATATTCCCTGAATTGAACAGTTGAGTAAAGCTCTCATGGAGTATTGTTATATCTCAGTTATTAGCTGTAAGACACTGCTGCAAAAAATCATTTTGCCTCTTTCAACTTGTCTTTCCCCCCCCCATAAGGATTAAAGGCTTAAGGTGGCTGGTTTGTTTGCTTGAAGTTTTCTCTCTGTTCCCGACTTGCTGAACCTAAACCTGCAATTCAGTCTTCAAGTTGAATCCTCCCATAGGCAGCTGGCAGAATTTTAGGGTCTTTTGTTTTTCATTTCTGACACCACCGAGATGTTTAAAAGCAATGTTTAGTGCTATGGCTGATACATTATCTCATGGCCACTGGTGTCCTGTGGCATCTGGAGAAGACTTTGTGTACAGCTTGAAGTGGCTGGTGTCTCAGCAACAAAACAGCCTGTGCAGTTACACTCTGTATTGGCACACAGCAGCTCCTCTGCCTGTTAAGGTTTTTAAGGACAGTGCATTAAAATGAACATGTGCTGTGCTCACGTTTTTTAAATGTGGGTTGAAAAAAGCTAATGTTGTACCTAATTTGCATGCTCTAGCAGGCTGGTTTGTATCCCCATCTGGCTTTGTAAATCCATAGTTGCTGGACATGAGTGGCAGTGCTGGACAGAGTGATTCTGAGGAGTTAGCGGAGGCTGCAGCTCACTGTGGCCATACATAGAATTGTCCTCTTGGGTTTCATCCTGGAAGGTCCCGTGGGATCTCTGAGTTTGCTGACCATCGCCTCTCTCCTTCTTCCCTTTCTACCCACAGTTGCAGCTTGGGTTTTTTGGTTTACCAGTATAGCAGAAGTAGGTCTTGTCCTTAGCACTGAGGCCTGAACCTGCCCCCAGCCCCCAATTCGTAGCGTTGTGCTGATCAGAAGCTGCTGCTGACTCGTGGTATGAAGTGCAGCAGGTGATTTCTTCTTGGTTTTTGAGACGGACTTTTCTGAGAGAGCGATATGGTGGAAAAGCAACTGCAAAGTGTCAGTGCGCTCTTGCGAATCTTATATGCCTCAACCCAAGTTCACTTGGAGAGAAA
The DNA here is from genome assembly GCA_013396775.1 of Cephalopterus ornatus. NCBI lineage: Eukaryota > Metazoa > Chordata > Aves > Passeriformes > Cotingidae > Cephalopterus > Cephalopterus ornatus. The sequence goes on from VZRE01002018.1 coordinate 181,838, forward strand.
ACAAAAACAACTCCCCCACCAGCCAAATCCTCCCAGCTGTATGCTTTTCTTGCCTTTCTGTCAGCCCTGGTGGCCTGAAGCAGCTGATCCCAGTCCTGAGCCCAAACTGTTCTGTCTTCAGTTGGGATAACTGTGTCACTTGGAACCTTCCAAAGATGACCAGGACAGGGATGTACCTACCTGCATGTATCTGCCTGTAGGCACAAACACTTGACAAAATCACCCTTGGAATTTGAGTGGTCTAATGAAGAAAAGTCTGTGGTGATTTAAATATCTCGTGCTTGCTTTTTCATTTAGTTTTTAATGGCAATGGCCCAAAGCCACATCCTGCACCATGACGAAATAAAGCCATGCTGTCGGCTCCCTGTTTCAGAAATAGGGCACTGCAATACTGAGTAGTTGCAAGGAAAGTTATAACACCTTCAGGTGGTTTTGGAGATGCAGAAATAAAATCCTGACCTCATGCTGAACTTCAGCGCTGGTCTTTTTGATGTCCAGCTGTGTGCAGCAGCTCAGGACGTTCTGTGCAGCAAGGAAACCTGTTTTCCCCACAGAAGCCTGGCTGGTTTAAGCCCATGTTGCACAGTTGGGGTGTGTGGGAAGAGGACATTTGCTATTTTTTCTGCACCACACAAGCTTCACGTGCTTTTTCCAAAGGGCCTCTCTGTCCTCGGAAAGCTGGGGAAGCAGGAAGGTCAGGTGGCTGATGGGAAGCCTGGGCACTGGATGCCTCGGGGACCTTCCTGCAGCTGACAGCATCTGAGTGGGAGGGTAGAAGTGGCGTGTCAATGCAGTGGGAAGGTTGGTGGGGTTTGCTTAAGTAGAACTTTCCACTTCCTCAAAAACTTGTGGGTAAGAGGTGGGCACTGGAGCGGAAAACAGGTTTCACCAGCCACTGAGGTGTGAGGGCAGCTGGTGTGTGCCCTGGGGTGTAGGTGGGGTGAGGATGCTCTCTAGGGAAGGATACCCACGTATGAGTGCTAATTTAGGCACTGGTACAGTCTTCCTATTGCTGGCAATTCAGTGGCTTGTGTTGGCAGGTAGGAAGGGAAAGAGCTGAGCCTAAACCAGCTGGTGCAGGGAGTGCCACTGGTCTAGGGCAATGGATGCTGCTGGGGTGTCTTTAAAGGGAAGAGGACGCATCCATCCCGCAGAGGAGCAGAGAGGCTGCGTAGGTGGTGCAGGGGTAGAGAGAAGTAGAATAGGTAACCAGAATTGATGCAATGACATTTCCAGAGGGAATTAACACCCTTAAAAGGAAGAGTCAGAGTGGGGAGGGGAAGCAACCCTTGTTTTTATGAGAACTTGTACTTAAATACTTGTGGGTTTTTTTCAGTAATAAATTTTTCATGGGAAACTTACAGCACTGTCGCTGCAGGTTTACAGATCCAGGCCTCGTGTAATTGCATAGCCAAGTGTTTAATTCCTTGTGTTTAGAGCCACAGCCACCTGATCTGAACAGAGGTACAGGTACAACAGATACCGGGGATTCCTATGCTCATATGAGAATGGGGAGAAGCTACACTTAAGTGCACAGTGAAATAACTGTGTCAGGATTTATGCCAGAATAATTCTTCTATTTAAAACTGTATCCTGAGGGGATATATATGAGAACTGACAGCTGAGGAGCATGAAAGGAGAAGGAATAGGGGATGAATGTCTGGGAGTTAGAGACTGAAGGCAACAGAGGAGGCTGGGTGAGAAGGGTGAGGGACTAGACCCATTATTATGCACTTTCCCTATCTTATGATTGAAAATATTGGGTACTTTTGAGGTGGTGAAAATGTACTGCTAGTGTTGTTCTCTTTATTAATTCAAATGCACTTTTTTTCACTTCTAGCTCTCTTAAAGCTGGGGTGATAAATGCTGTGAGCAGGGAGCAAGGCAGCAGCTTTGCTGGAAAAACTGATGTGCCTGGGTGTGGGTTTTCGGTGTGTTTTTTGACTTTTTTAATTTGAGCTAACTAGATACAAGCTTAGAGCAGAATAGCTAATGATAGAGGAAGCGGTGTTTGCAATTCACTGAGCTTTGCATCACACCTATACTTAGCAATGGTTTTTTACTCTGAGCTACACTTCAGTCATGTTTGGTAGCAGGGTGACAGCGAAAGCTTCAGTGAGTTTTGGGTACTGCATCCATTTTGGCTAATGCAGTAATTGTCCCACAAGAACAGCATCAACAGTAAAAGGAGATCTTTAAAACCTAGTGCAATGAGGCCCTGCTTCTAGAACTAACACTTACCTAAAAAGAACAGATTGCAAAAGACGTGTAAAAAACACTGTACAGTAGTTGCATCATGTAATGCAATGGTGTTGCTGAGAAAGCTCTCAGTTAAATATGATTTAACTCTCACGATTCAGAAAAGGTACCAGTGCTTATTGACTAAAGACCTGTTCTAATGGGGAACATGCAGGAGGCTGAGGCACGTGGATCAGTTTTGAGGAAATCTGCTGAATGCTCTAAACTAGAAAAAGGATCAGGCAACATTCTGTTCTTGGAAGCATTTTAGAGCTACCTGTTTCGCATGGTTCTTATGTCTCTTCCTTGGTCTGTAGATATGCGCACCTACAACAAACAGCCCGTGAGCCCGGACACCTGCAATAAAGGGGAGTAAACATACTAGATATTTTCACCAGATATTCTGCAAGGGTTAAATAACCAAGTTTCACAACCATGGTATAAGTCTTCCTATAGAAAATTGGTGCCAGATTGGTGACTGAATTTTGCACGAATACCTTGAGCAACAGAGACCTTCCCAACATTTTCCCCAGTTACTTTAGTGCAAAGAAGGTAGGGAGAGGTGATATTCAAAGAGAATTTTAATAAATTGAATTTGTGGTCACTTTTATGTTAGATAACGTGACAGGTACATCTTCTTTTACAAGCAGCAGTTTTTCAAGTTGGTGCCAAAAATTGGGGTGCAAGTTCAGATATCCTTCTGAGGACTTTGTCCCTTGAGATGGTCACTGGGAATGCTTAGATGATACTCAGGTGGCCACCTTGTCATCTTTTTTTCTTTCCAGTGTCTGTATTTGTCCCTAACCCAGCCTTCCTTTGTGGGCTCTTGTGCTGCTGGTAGGATACACTTCAAGTCAAACATACTCTTCTTTTTTTTTTAAATAAAAGTCATCTCTTCCAAAAGAAAAAGTGCAAATTGAAAATACAATCAACATATTTTTGACAATACAGCAGAGCATTAAATTTATAAACATAAATTACAATTGAACATTTAGTCTTATTTAGAATTTTACGTAAAATTAATACGATAAAGTGCAAATAAAAAAAAAGACACCCGTAACTTCTTCTGATAAACTTTCATCATCAGTTCAAAATCAGTTAAAAATCACTCAAAATCAGTTTGACAACTGCCAAACAGTTTGTGTGTCATTGGCAAAAGGTTTTTGAGTTGCAAGAATCACCACTGGTTTCTTATCTTTCAAGTTCTGCTTCCAAGATTTCTCCCCACGTGTCGACGTCCATGGGATACATGCTTTTCTCTGGCAAGCTGTGTTGTGAAGGAATGTTGCTGTATTTCCCACTCAGCCATTCTTGCTTCACTTTGCTTTTCCAGTAGTTTCTCAATAATGTGATCTGGTGGAAAAACAAATCGCTCAGATCTTGGAAATGAAACAATTTAAGCAGCATTCAATACAAGTAAGTTTTGCCTTGGAAGAGTAAGGCTAGAAAAAGCATTTGGAATGTGCCTTTGGATCTCTGGACACTAAGCCCAGGAAGGTGCAGTGCTGCCAAGAAGCAGACCTTGGTCTACTTCCAACTTTTCTGCTCAAAGTTGGGTGGAAAATCAATTCCTGCCTCAATTCTTTGATGGTCAGGATGAAAAACCTAAAACAGCAACTCATCTTACTCTTTAAAAGAGGCACCTTTCACTTTCTCTTTCTGTTTAGGTTATCTGTGACCTTTAACTCTGGAGGCTGGCTGGATTCTTCTCTTCTGTCAACCTTTAGTTGCAAGAAAATGCTGAGTTCTGGAAATAGCTGTGCAAGAGCATCAGGATCTGTACACCAGAAGGGCAACCACTAACTCACGGTGTAGCAACGCTACTGAAATGTCAGAGCCCAGAACTGTGGCTTCCTGGGTTTCTTTTGCTGCTGCTTCTCTCTCTTTTCACCCTTCCACTGCCTCCCTGCCCTTAAACACACCAGTTCAGCTGAGGGTGGAGGAATCACCTGGCCCAGAGTAACCTGTGAAACCTGTTTACCAGATCCCTTCCCGATCTACCTCAGCTTCCAGGCTGGATTCTGGGGCTGAACCTGCCCCTAACTCCTCAGACCACCTCTAACTTGGGACTGTGTCAGGGCAAATTTTTCAAAACAGCCTTTAAAAGCTTGTTTCCTTTTCTACACCCCAATTTTTTTTTTTTTTTTCCTGGAAAAAAATACGCTCAAGCCGTATCGAGGCAGAGCTATCCAGGATGATCTTCCAGGAAGCCGTCCCCATCCAGCAGGCCTATTCCCACGAAGTACAACCAGAGAGCACACGTTGCCCAGCCAGGGCTATCTTCTCCCTCCCAGCCCCGTCTACCGTGGCCTTTGTCCCACGGCAGGGCTTTGCTGGGACCAAGGTCAGCGCTGAGGCTGCGCAGGGCAGGGTGAGGAATAACCGGGACGTGACGGGTGTGGTCCTGGGCAAGGAAAAGGACAGCCTGGGCAGGAAAAAGGCCAGCCTGAGTAGGAAAAATGACAGCCTCGCTTTCCTTCTCAGTGCGTTTTACCGGCTGCCCGGGCTGCCGCCACAGCGCTGCCCCCGTAACCCTGCGACGGGGCGAGAC
>VZRE01002018.1:186679-242333 GCA_013396775.1 Cephalopterus ornatus
CCCTGGCAGCCCGGCCGTGCCCCCGCGGCGGGATTCTACCTTCCAGGAGTAGCCGTTCCCGCGGTCGCAGTCGATGTCGCGGCGGCAGACGGCCCGCGCGGCCAGGCAGTGCTGCCGCCACAGCCGCTCGCTGCCCTCGATGACGCGGTGCCAGCCCTTGCACGCCGCGGACGCGTGGCACAGGCTCTCCACATCCAGGCCGCCGAAAATCCGGGAGCTCACCTCGGGAGGGAGGGCGGACACGAAGTCCCCCTGTCCTCCTGCTGCTGCTGCTGGTCCTGCAGCGCTGTCGCGGCCGCCGGCGCTCTCCGCGTCCATTCCCCCGGGGCGGGGCGGCGTCACCGCGGCCGCTGCCGCGGCGTGTTGGGGCGGCCGTGGGCGGCAGCGCCCGGGGCTGGATGCCCGCTGGCCATGCCCCTGCCGTCCGCGGTGTGGGAGGGTATTGGCTCGCCCGCTTTGGGGCGAATCTCCGCAGTTTCGGGCCCGCCGAGGCGGCGCCTCGCCGCGTCACGGGGCGGCCGCGCGTCATCAGGAGGCGGCGGCGGCGGCTCCTGCCGGGATCGGGATCGGGGTCGGTCCCGACCGCATCCCCGTCCCGGCCCCGCCGAGCCGCGGGCCCGAGGTAGCGACGCCCCTTCGCAGGGCCGGGGTGGGCCGTGTCCGCAGGGGTTTGGAGGGGCAGCACCGAGGCCCCGTGTCCGGGCTCGGGGCACCGCCGGGTCCGTGGCGGCTGGAGCTCGGGACCAGCGGAGGGGCAGCGAGGATGGCTGGGGGAACGGGGCCATCTCTCTCAGGGGGAAAGGTTGGGGGAGCTGGGGCTGTTCAGCCTCGAGAAGAGATGGCTGAGAGGGGACCTCGTTAACGTGTATGAGTATCTGCAGGGAGGGGTGCCAAGAGGACGGCCCAGAGCTCTGCTCGGTGGTGCAGAGCAGTAGTAACAAGAGGCAACGGACGGAAACTGAGGCACAGGAAGTTCCACCTGAAAGTGAGAAAGAACTCAAACAGTGAGTTCGTCTTTACTGTGTGAGTGGAACAGGCTGCCCAGAGAGGTTGTGGAGTCTCGCTCGCTGGAGATACTCCAGAACTGTCTGGATGTAGTCCTGTGCCGTGTTATCCCACCATCTGGGATAACACTGCTCGAGCAGGGGGGTTGGACCAGGTGACCCACTGTGGTCCCTTCCAGCCTGACCCATTCGGTGATTCTGTGAGCCCCTGCCGGCCAAAACCTCCCAAGCAGCACCTGGAGGGGCCTTTTTGGGCAGAGCCTGGCCTCTCTTGTCTTGCCCTCTCATGCTTCTCTTTGTGAGGTAATGAAAAGAAAGTTCAGCTGGTCATCATGAGCCTTCCCTGGACTGCAGAGAGCTGAGGAACAGGTGGCAGTGACTCCCCAGCGCGGCTGTGCAGGGAATACACCAGCAATTAGATTTGTTTTTCCCTAATGCTTTGTGCCAGTGAATTGAGTAGTGGAAGGGCAGAGTCTTAAAGGATAAACAATTGCAGTTTGGGTGCATTTTCACAACTTAAAAGCATTTTGGATGTGGTAGCTTTCAACTGGGCTTTTGAAACCATCATCCGAGTAGCTGGTGGCACCTGAGAGCTGCAGACTTGCAGCCTGTAGTGAGAACTTACCAGAAGGTGCTGAATTAATTGAGCACCTGACCCTAAAAACCATATCTTAAAATCACTGCCTAACATTTAGTGTAAAACCAGATTTTGGGGAGTTGCACAGTTTTACAGTAAAGCAAATTCTGAGCTGTAATTTCAGCTTTCTGGAAGTTTTGTCATGGCAGTGACCAGTGTAAATTCTGTACTTAAACCCCAAAACACCACAGCAGTGGGACCAGCAGTGATTAGAGTCTTTTGCTCAAAATACTTTTGATGGGAGGTAAAAGAAGGGCATGTTTATTTCCTCTGTAAGTCAGTATAGTAGAATGTTGATGTTCAGTTTCAAAGTGTATTTATTAGTGACAAACATACAGACCAACTTTTGTGTTTGAGTCAAAAGTGCATGTTTATATTTGTGATGTGTGAGTAGCTAAAATATATTTTGCTTTGTCAGAAAAAACTCAGGAGGCTGATGCAGAAGAAGCACCAACTGTTCACGCTGTTGAGATGTCCTGTATTCCACTGTTAATGGAACCAGCACGTTCCAGCTCTGAGGTACAGGGTGCTGCAAAAATGAGAAATAATGATGCTGCCTCTAGACATCTGGTGGGTACTTAATTTTTTATGAAATTCGTTATTTGTGTGTGTTGAAAATTACAAAGGTGTTGTGCTTTCTATACTTTTTTTCCCCCCAAGAGGTAAATTACTGCAGTCAAAGCTGAGTACTCATAATTTTTTGCTTTATTGGTTGGGACCGTGTGCCGCACAAGTACATAAATGCGTTACAGGAGTGTTTTGGACTCACAGTACTAGAGAACAAAGTCCAGTTCTGTTCTCTGGTCCATATCAGTAACTGCCCCTGAGTACCTGTGAAGGTCTGGGGGAATGAATGACTGTTCCAACCAGCCCAAAAGCCTCTGAAATAGGAGAGAGGAAAGCCTGGAGTTGGACTGTGGGTGTCTTGAGCTGGTTATAAGTAATATCTGTTTGTAGTGTCCTGGCAGCCTGTTTCATTTGGATCGTCAGCTGGGATGGAGTTGTGTTGTCTAGATCCATCCAAACACACGGATAAACAACTCGCCAGGTTTACCCTGGCTGTCCAGTAAAATAGAGTTTTCACAGTAAGCATCTTTTGCCTTTTTTTTAAACACTGCCAAGTCCAGTGGCTTTCAGACAGTCTGATAAATAGCATGGGGAGCTGGTGGGATTTTTCTTAAACACCTTCTGTTGTGTATCCAGTGCTAAAGTGACACACTGGTCAATATTGTGGTAGAGTAGGTAACAACTGCACACAACAAATTAAATGTCAGCCTTTGCTATAGCTGAGATCCCTGGGGTGGACACTTACTTACCTGTCAGTAAGTGGAGATTCAAAGTGGTAGTGCTGCTTTCAGTAAATAACGAATGTGACTTTGGTGCATTTGCGTTGTTTTTGCAGACAGGATTTAGAGTCTGGTTGCCTTCTGGAGAAAGGAGTTGTAGGAATGCAACTAGCTGTTTGTGGGTTTTTTGTTTGTATTGTTTGGGGTTTTTTGGGACAAAGAGGCATTTGTTAAACCTGCTCTTTCTCTTATGTCTATGTGTGGAAACTCTAGAGCAAGGTGCTGGTGAAGCTCTTCTATGACACTTTCAGTTTGTAGCCTTTTAGATATTTATTCCAAAGGTCTAAGGAGAGGGGTTTTTTCCTACCGCATGAAGGTTTCTATAGATTTTGTTTTTCTGAGTGAGTAGGAACTATAAAATAAAAAGTAAGTGGTCACCCAGGCTGCAACTGCTATCTGTTTTCCTCACGTCGTTTGTAACTGGATAAAGGTACTAAATAGTACCTTCTAAATATTAAAGGTAAATATTGTTTCAGGTTCCTCTTTCTGATGATAATGAAAGTGAACGGTCAGAACCTGTTCAAAGAAAGAGAGTGCTTCCATCTTGGATGCTGGAAGGAGATCTCCTGGTGCAGAGGGTGTCCGACCCTGTAATGACAGCAGGTAGGTTTGCAGTGTGGTACAACTGCATTCCAATATGCGTTTCTGTGCTTGGATGTAAATTTTTTCCATTACAATGGTGCTGGTTGAAAGTGTTAATTTGTTGCTTCTCTTTCCATCCTTGGTGCAGGGCAGCTGATGGAGAGTGACTTAAGTTGCCTCCCTTGTCATCAGTCCTATGGATGTGATAGAGCTCTTTCTCATCAGTTGATTTTATTCTGTTTCTTTTTTCAATGCCAGATAATAAACTCCCTTTGGACATCTCAGCATCGGATATTCTGGAGCCCTTTCCTATAAACTTGTCCATTTCATATGTAAATTCTAGGTAATTTCTGTACCTTTAATTCCAATCCTTCTCCACACTTAAATCAGTGATGTTTTGCTCTTCTGAATTTAGATTGTGACTTCACAGATTTTTAAAGTAGGGGTTTTTTTTGGGTGGTGCAAGGTGTTAGTTTTTTAATCGTGAATGAATCAAACTTGATCATTTAGTCCAAAGTTACTTGCTTGGAGGAGCAGTTGTTCACAGTATACTACTTACCAACATGAGGCTAAAATAGTGTTGCATTCCTTCCTGTTCTTCCAGGAAAAGGAAATTACTGAACTGCTGCTGCTGTGTTCAGTCACTGTCAGCGGGACACACAAGGGTGGTGCATTGGCACAACCTCAGGAAAATTTTATAGCTTGTCCAACTTTGGTTATGTGAGCTTCTTACTTAGGCTGCCATTAGACAAACTTACTGCACTGCATTTATTGCCCTGATGACTTTAATTGGTCGAAGTGGAGGACTAAAGAAGTGAGAGAAGAGGAGGAAAATGACTTAGCAAAGCTCCCCAGGCATTTCTGTCCTTTTCTGTGCTGAAGGCAGCGTGCCCCACCCACCCTGCTTGTGCTTCTGTGGGGAGGTGCCAGATGATTTGGGTGTGAACAGCTGGGTTTCCTTTGTTAATCAGTCCAAAGCTATGAACTGTGGCTGGTGAGCGTGTGTCCACTCCTCTGTGTGCAGCAGCTCTGCTTCAGTGTCTCTCTTTCCAGCTGCTATTTCTGCTGAGGTGCTGTGATGGATTTGGTTCTTGATGCCCAAGCAGCCCAACTGTAGTGTTTCATGCAGTGTCTGCTCTCCTGTAGTAAATACAGGTGTCTGTGTGCACTGACCTGGGCAACTGTGGCTTTAAACACCTCAGTCATGTGCCATCCCCGACCCTGCCTATTCCTTTCCTCAAGAGCTAGTTTTGAGAAAATTCTAAGAAGCAAAAGAAAATTTATGTTTTGATGTTTTTTTTTTCTTTTTCCTCTGTTCCAAATCTAGACTGTTCCCCACTGGCTTGTTCCTTGAGGTGTAAAAATTGCATGTACCAGAGGACTTCTGCTGGTTATGTTGAGTCCTGTACTGGTGTGATTGTTTTCTTATGTTTGTGGGTTTGTATTTTTTGGGGAATGGAGTTCATTTGTTTTTTTCTCTACAAGCACTAAAACGTTTGTTATATGTGTGAATATAATGTTTGTTACAAAGACTGGCTGCTGTGATGGTGCTGGTATTGAGATTTGGAGCTGTGTGGGTGAGAGGTATCTGAAGGTCTGAGCTTGAGGGAGCTGTGGTTACATGCAAACTCCGTTGGAGCCGTTGAAAAAGTTATTACATGAGGTCTTTCCAGCTTAGAATGGGATGCTTTAATAAAACAGCCAATCTCTTGTGCAAATCAAAACTATTTTCATAAAATTTTCTTAAAATTGTGAAGTGGTTTGCATCTTTTTAGGGTGATATTGGATGGTCATGTAGAAAGCTGGTGAGGAAATCCGAAAAGCTGCCCTTTTATGCCTTTCTGTCTTCTAGCTTGAAAGGTAGCACTGATCTGTGGGTTTGAAATCAGACATTAAAATTTGGGAAAACTCCTTGCTTTATACACATCACTCTGGCATATTTTTTTGAAGGAATGGAGTTTTTGGAGTCTTTTAAAATGGCATCGAGCATCTTCCTTCTGAGCGTGTTTTGCAGCAGATGAAGCTATAGCAAAACCAGGAGGGTGGCCCTTGGTCTCTCCCAGCTGTATATCCAGAGAATACTGCTTCAGTACAGAGATCTTGAGGTTTCCTGAGATGTGAGCTTTTTCAGAGAGACAGAGCTTTATTTCACTGTCTTTTTCTGTGTTGGTTTTTGGCCGATGAAATGATCGGCCACGATGTGGTTGCCCAGGAAAATGGGCACGCTCTGAAGGGGCAGTTACACCAAAGGCCTGTGGCAAGCCACCCTTACACCTCTGTGGTGTAAAATGAGTTGTTGCCACTCATGCTGGTACGTTTGCTCCACAATATCCTTTGCCACATATTTATTGTTTTCCTCCAAATTCCCCCTCAAGTGTCTGTTTCGTTCTCAAATATACTTTTTACTCCCATGAGCAGTAAGTGTAAAATGTGTTGTTGAAGCAGCACAGGCACAACTGCTGCTGTTCCTCGTGCCATTTGCCTTGTATCCTGCTTTGATGTAGCTGTAGGTTTCTATTGTGATCAGGATTTCACTGAAAAAGTTGATTCCAAAAGTACCCTTTCATTTATTTTTTTTTTTTTTTCTTTTTAGGTCACAGAAAGAAAAAAAACCACAGAAGGGGAGAAAGTGACACAGAATCATTGAAATCAGAAGTAAATGTGCAACAGAAAAAAAGATTAGCTTCTGGAGAAACTATAGAGGACTTTGAAGGTGAAGAGCAAGATCAAGGGAAAAGGAGCTGCCTTTCCATCCCTATTCCTTCGTCTCAGGTAACTTTTGGCTCGGGGAGGAACCATGGTATTGCAAAAAAAAATGAGAATGCAGTGGGCAATGCCATGTTGAAGGTTGGGTCTACAACATAACTGTGTTCTGCTCGTGGTTTGCTGTTCTGAAATACCAGTCCATTGGGCAGCTCTGTAGCAAGGATCACGGAAACCCTCAGTGACTTGGTTTTCTGCATTTCCTTCTCGGAATCTGGGAATCACACACGAAATGTTCCACAGAAATACTAGACCTTGAGCTCTGCAGCAAGAGGCAGGAAGACATGGGCCAAAGCACAGGTCCTAGGAGTGGCTTGGTGTGTGTGGTTTCTTTTTCTGAGAACCGTGAGGGGATGGGTGATGATGTGACACTGATGTAATGTGTCACTTGGGCTTCGCCCAAGCTGTTGCCGCTCTGGTAGGTGAAGTTTTGTGGTCTGATAATGATGCTGTGTGGCTCAGCAGCTGCTGTGTTTCAAAGGAAGGGTAGCATGGAGTGCGCTTGTGCCACTGTCTCAAAATCTTTGAGTCAAAAAAAAAAAAAAAAGTAACCTGAAATCCCAAATGATTTGTGGCAATGAGTGAACAGACCCTGCAGTCCAGCTGGTCACTGTCTGTGTGACCTCACAGCCGTTTACAGGCAGCCAAATCCTTACTGACAACACCCTGCAGGTGAGGAAAAGAGAAGGATCATTGCCAAAGAAAAACAAAGCATATGCTGGTGAGAGCAAACTGAGGCTCTCGCTTATATCCTCTAAGTGAACAACCTGGGGAGGTGTTTTTAGTGTCTAGCATTAGGATTGCCTGGATCTGTTCCAGGATCTGATAAAACACTTAAGGCAGTATTATTTGGTAGGATTTTGACACTGAAAACTACAGGGGTTTTGATTTTGATGTTTTAATTAAATCCTAAAGTTTATTGAAATGGGGAGCAAACCCTTTAGAGTAGTTTTGGTGTAACAGTAATTAATCTGGAAAAGTGTTCCAAGTGGTGAGCTTTGCTGTTCATTAGGTGCATTAATAACAGCTGCTGTGCTATTTTCTCTTTGTCAGATTATAAAGTGGGTGACTACATAATGAATTATTCCATTTTGCGATTTTAAAGTAGGAAGCCTTACTTATTTTCACCTAATAATTTCATAAATTGTTTCAGTCTCAAGCGCAGTGTAAGAAATTGCCTTCGGGACTTTGCAGGAGAACTAATGGGTTAGGGCAAGCGAAATTAATAATCGTAGAGAGCTCTGAAAGACTGTAATTTTGACATCAAAGCCCAAATCGCGGTCCTGCTGTCGCGTTAAAGGCAGTCGAGAAAATGTTCTGCAGGGAAGGAAGTAAAAATAATCTGAATTGTTGTAAGCGGCTGCAGCCGCCAGAGAGCGCTGAGGGCCCGTCCGTGTTATCCCAGTGCTGGAATCCGGGTGGCTTTTTTTCCCCTGGATCGCATCCTGGCGTGTAGCTGATCCTAATGAGTGTGTTTAGTCTCCTGAAGTGCAACGCAGGCAATGGATGTGGTAGAGAGTCACAAGTGGGAGCGGCAAATTAGGGTAATTTGTGCCTCCCTTTGCGAAGGAAGTCTGATTTCTGAAGCTGCAGTTGTTTGCTGAGCTTTATTTTGGGAGTTGTCTCTGAGTTGAGTTACTAAATGTGCTGCTGCCAGGATCATCTGATATTAATGCTGACTTTGCCCTTTCTTAATCGCGTTGCTGCTCAAGCATAATTGTCTCTGAGTTTGGATAAAATTTTATGAGGCTTGCACTGAAAGGAACAAAATCAAACAGGAAGCCACCGGCTGCTTTGCAAGTTCTGCCCAACACATCTGTGCAAACTAAAGTATAAATTTACTGGAGGGGAAACTTGGATAATAACCTTTAGAGAGCAGAGACCTTGGAATAGTTCTGTGATGTATCACAGTACTTCAGCCTTCAATGTAGATATGCTTCAGGACAGTGTTTTTGTCTTGGTTATGTATCTTGTGTTGTTTTTCTAAACAACACAGCTCTCATTTTGAATGTACATTTGTTCCAAAATTTAAAATTCAGTATGTGTCAAAGCTGAACTCTTTGTCTGATGGTATCTATGACAGACTGGTTGATGATTCAGTCACGATCTGAAGCATTTAAGATGTATCAAAGTGGGTTTAAGCTCAAGGTGTATATCATGAATTCCCATATATCTTCCATGTATAGATAAATATATATATATTCCATATATCTTGATACTTAACAGATTAAAATCGATGCTACTATGGGAGTGTACATTCTTCTAGAGTCTACTGTATCTTCATCTATATAATGCCCATTTTTCAAGAGGAGTACTTTTGATTGGAAGTTAATTTAAATTAAAGTCCTTGGACTGTTCACGAACTGAGGTGGTGAGAGAGGAGCTTGTGTTGTGAGGGAACTGAGACCAAGAATGGGAGCTTTAGGATGAGTTTTCTTTAAGTGTTTTGTGTGTTGTTTTCTTAACTCCAGCCTTTCATTCAGCAGCCCTATTTAGCAGTGAACTTGAGCTTGGAAAGTGGATTAGAAGATTTTAAAGGCTGGACCAGATGATCTTTCGAGGCACTTTCCAACCTAGGCTGTTCTATGGTTCTCTGATTTTGAAAACAGGAATGAGGAGGCACGGTTTGACATTTAAAGCTTTGAATTCTGGAGTGTAAATTTTCGAGTCCTTCAAAATGTAACCTTGTTCCACAGAATACATCTGGATTTCTTCTTGAGAATACCATGAGAGATATGGAAGGAGGAAGTGGCAAGACTGGAACAAAAAACCCCGGCAGTTCACTGGAAAAAAATGATAGGCAGCTGCATAGCAAATGTTCTAAAAGAGTAGGTCAGACCTCCAGTAAAGACAATAGAATTGAGGAAACAGAAAACAAAGAGCAGAGTACTGGTTCTACAAGCCAACAAGCTCACTGGGGCAGGACTTCCCAATACTGTGGTGCCCAGGAAGGGATTCTTGAGCCTGATGCAAATACGGATTGCGAAACTGAGATTTCTGATTCAACCAGAAGTGCAGATGCTTCAGAAAGCTCCAAAAAGATCCAGCGTAAGAGGACACCTTGCATGTATGGAAGTGCCTGTTACAGGTAAAGCAAAATTCAGACTAGTTTGGCCTACCTTGCTGTTTAGAAGCAATGTGTTAGATATGGAAAACTGTAAAGTCATTACAAGTATTAATTTGAAAAAAGATCTTTTGGTGAACAGGGGACTGATGAGAAACAAACGGCAGAATAATAATTTTAGAAGGGTAAAAGGAGGAGCCAAGATGTCTTGCTAACTGCTAATACAGCCCAAACAAGGGATGAAGTACTTCAGCAAATTAAAAGATGATGTGTTGTAGGAAGTAAGAGACAAATGTCCATTTAAAAAAAAAAATAAAAGACTTGTGTGTACAGTACCAGGAACCAGCAGGGAGAAGAGATGTTAAAGGTTGAAATGCCCAACATAGACCCTGTAGGCTTATTTTATTAGCAGGTGAGACTTATATGAAAGATGATTGTATTTATTGAAATTAAAAAAAATTTTTTGTTATTTATTGCCTGCTTTGTGATCTGAGTGTTTAAAATACTTATTATTTGTCACCCCTAAATAATCAAGAATCTTTTTTATTATAACTTGGCCTTTCTGTGCTTTTTTTTTAAGCTTTCATTTCCCTCTAAAACCAAAACAAGGCATACTGAGAAACTCCAGGTTAACCCTTATCTGGTCAGTGTCTTTGGAAATACTACAACAATTGGGGGGTTTTCCTTTTTTTCCCTCTTTTTCTCTTTCACTCATATCCTCTTAATTCACAGTGGAGAATTTGTCATACAAATGTTCCAGCAAAATTCCAGAACACCAGTGCTGGATGCCTGGCCTCCTGCTAGTTATTTCTGCCCAGGAAAGATCTGTGGTGTCCTGTGTTGTTATACTGAAGGGAAGGTGGAAATCTAGAGGTGCTCTTGAGGCTAGAAAATCCCCAGTGACCTGAGAACTACATTTAGGAGAAGGTTTTGAGCTCTAGATAAATTCATGTGCATTGTAAACACAAAAGATAAGGCTAATGCAGGAAACAGGGAGTCCTGTGAGTTTTTTCTTTCCCCAAGGGGACTTCAGCGATAACAAGAACTGGTGAGTTTGAGGAGAGAACAACTAAACATGAGTGACTATGTTTGGTGGGCCTAATGCTGAGATAACTGTGTATAGCAAAACCATAAAACTGTTGTGTTCATGAGCACATCATGCTTCAATTTTCATGTATCTCGTTTTTTCCCTTAATGATTGTGATGAAAACATGTTTTATTAGACAATTCAGTTGACCCAGCGCTACAAATGCAGCCTCTGTTTTGCTCCAGCTACTTTTAATTTTGCTCAGACAAGTTTTCCCCTATGTAAGTATTAAGGTGATTTAATGCTCTGATATGCTGAAATATTCCTAATCTTTAGGAAGGCAAATCTTAGGTACATGTAATAGGGAGTGGGAGGCTACATGTGCCTGTTTCTTCTTGATTTCTTCTCTTGATAGCAAAACATTTGGCAGCAATACTTTTGGAAAGTGTTGCTTTATAAGAAAAAAAGAATGTTCTGAAATAACACATATTAATCCTACTTAGTCAAAGAAATTTGTCAGTAGGGAGTATCAAAAATATCAGCTTTGATCTTCAGGAAGTGTCATGAGACTGAACCTGCCTGTTTGCAGCAATAGAAACGTGCTTTGTAGTCTGCCTTTGTATTTGCTTTTAATTCAAGGCTCCCAAGTAGCTGTTTCTGCGTTGGTGCAGTGCTGTGTTAGAGCACAGATTAGGTATTAAATCTATTAATTTGATTAGGTATCTCTTACACTTGTCTTAAACATTTAGGAAATAACTTTGTAACCCGTAGTTCAGTTCCTTCATTTAAGAATTTGAAATCACTGGTTTTGAAAGAATCAGGCTTGATGGAACCTCTCACCCCAGGGAATCTTCTTGTCACCTTCCTGCGGTGTCATGTTCTCTTTCTGAGGTGGCCTGAAGCTTTACCAAACTGAGAGGAACTGTTGTTACCACTGGGAGGCAAAGTGTGCTCTCTGTGCGTTGTAGCTGCCTGTATTTGTTGTCAAGGAACTCACCCTCTGAATACTGTTATGTGCTCTTTTTCTAGTCTGTTGCTTGTTTTTCTGAAGCTAGAAGAATAGGAGATTAAAAATGAAAGTAAATCCACCTCCACTCCCCTTTTCAAAGGCCATGTAGAAGGGGTACAGGAGACCTGAACTTTGTTCTGACATTGGAACTCACAAATTTTGTCCACAGTTCAGTCCTTTTGCCATAGCCTGGGATACAGTTCTCTGCTGAATGGGGCTGTGCAAATCTCTCCTGTACCTGTCAAAGCAGGAGATGATCAATCAACCTTTGGATTTGTCTGTTCTGCTAAATACTTGGCTATTTGTTTGTTTATAAAAAGTATTTTTCCTTTCACCTTAAGCTTGTCAGTCTGGCAGCTAAAGACCTGCATCTGTCTTTTTTTTTTTTTTTTTTTTAGCCCTGTCTTCTAGTAAGACTTAAAATTTAGAACTTAGAAACATCTTATGTGTAGTTGTGGCATAACTGCAGGCTTGAATTCTACAGCTTTATAAGTAGTGCTGGTAATTAATTACGTTTTCACTACCGGTTTTTTTCCAGTAGCTGAGAAAATAAGCCCTTGAAATGGCCGTGGATCTTCTGCATGGGATTGTGAGGAGTCAGGGATTCTGAAGTGGTCAGTTAAAACGGCTGTAGAAAAAGCTTTTAAAGTCGCTTTTGGTGGCTGCATAGATGAATAGCTGTCTTAAATATTTCACTGAGCAATGCTTCCCAACTTCTGCTTGAGTTGACCTCACTGATGCTGAAGAACTTTTTAAGTTGTATTTGCATAGTTCTTCTTTGCGTAGTTGCCTGCATCATGAAGTGTGAGGATACAAATTCAGAGCTTCTGTGAAAGCAAAGCTGCAGTAATTGTGTCAGTATGTTTATATGAAGGCAATGATCATAAAACTTTATTCTTATAATAGGTTTTTAACTGGTTGCTTTTTGTGCAAGTAAGGCCTAATGGTTTTGATTTGATCAAATGAATAACAAATCCCTGAACAGTGAGGCTTTGTTAAGAAACTTTAGAGGGCAGCTGACAGTATGATAATGTGCTCTTGTTACTCAAATATCTTATGTCTAAAGATAAATGATAAAAAAACCTCAAACAAAACTTTTAAGGAAGAAGCCTTAGGGTTTGTTTTTTTTTTTTTTTTTGCAAGAAGTGAAAATACTTGCTTAATATTACCTATGCATTTTCTACTTCCATTTATTTTGCTGGGTATTGTTGCACCACAAAGAGAAGTAGAATAAGTACAAATTATCCAGGTAAAGGTAAGATAAAGTATGATGTTTCTACTAGTCCTGAACCTCTGCAGTGGGACATGTTCAAGGTGCTTCACAGAAAGTGTGTAATTTGAGGAGCACCATCCGCTGGCCCATAGTCTCCTGAAGCCTGGTGACGAGGTCTTGTGCATCACGACCCTTTTGTTGTTCTCCCTTACTGCTTTTTCTTTTTCTCTCCTCCAATAAGGGCTGTTTGGTGTAGGTCTTGAAGGAAATTTTTGAAAGGAAAATAATATCTCCTAAAATACCATAAATTGGCTAATTGACAGCTACAAGGCCCTCTTTCCTTGGAGACTGCGATACTACATGTATCTTGTTGTAGGAATACAGATTAAAATTATTTTGAAGAACATTGGTTGCTGCTGTATCCGTTGGAGAAGATGAATTGTGTTTCAAATGACTGAGAATTCTTGATATTATTGCTAGTTTGTTAGCTCTGTTTGTTGAGAAAACAAAGCAAATGGGCTCTAAAGTGGCTTGGTTTCATCCCATTTATTTTTAAATGGGAAAAGAAGTAGGCAGCCAGTCTGAATTTGGCGTAAGAAGTAATGTTTCATGACAACTTGTGGAATAAAAGACTGGTAAATGCAACCTAGCGATGGTTTTTAGTGAAGCATTATTTTATTTACCCTACAGTTTTCAGAAATAACAGAAAATACTAGGACAAGAAGCCTGTCAGCTATGGAAGTAGATCCAAGGGATACTGGATCTTTGATAAGTGCACAAACACACTATAGGTTATGTACTCTGGGAATAATTTTGGTAATCCCTGAAGTGTTTTGTGGGTGTCTTTTGGAAAAAAAAGTTATTAAAATGTCTCACATTTCTTGCTTTTAAATATTGTGCTTGGAAAAAAAAGCATCTCTAAAAGAAATCATGGGGAAAATGTAGAGTTCCTTTTGGTACCAATGTGTTCATTTTGATGTAATTTTTTGTAGCACGTTTTGATCTGTCACATGAATTTTTCCTGAAGCTATAACATGTTTTTCTGTGTTTTTAACATCACTTACAGTAGTTCTATGAAACTCTTCTACAAGTGATGTTGTTTATGGCTGCCTTGTCTTGTGTGGTGTGTGGAAATTTATTGCAGAGGAGCAGCAGAAATGTTCTTTCAGTGATGCATATATTTGTGTTCCCTACTTGCTCAGCTGGGATTCAAGTGCTATAGAGCAGGAAATTGTGGATGCTGGTCATGTGCTCTCCTCACTAACATTGGTGTGACTCAATTACACGTGTGGTTGTTACACGTTATGGTGCGACTTCACGTCAGCGTGGCGATTTGTTGTTCAAATAAAACCTGTTGTGTTATGTGTTGGAGGTTTGAAGCTTTAAGCTGATGGCAAATAGGAAAATTCTTATTTTGACCTCTGTTGCAGCTGAGGCAAAACTTTTCCTCTGTTATCCTGAAAGTAGGTCTTATATTCTGCATCAGGTTAAACATTAAAAGCTCCTCTTCACGTATCCACAAAAAAATGAGCTGTCGCTGATTCAGTAACACCTTTCTTGACTTTGCTTCTTGTATTCAAACAAAACAGTCAGGTTTTGGTATATATTTGTCTTTTTCAGGAAGAATCCCATTCACTTCCAGCAGTTCAGTCACCCTAATGATGACGACTATCGTGAGATGGAGATGATATCTCAGGATAACAACGACAACCGGCCTGAGTGTCCCTATGGAACAGCTTGTTATAGGTGAGAAACACGGTACAAAGTGGCTCTTCTTGTTCACAGGTTAAGAATGTTCTCCCCTGCAGTTGCAAAATGACAGTAGAATAACGAGAATAATTCTTGATGTTAAACCTTGACTGTAGCCTTCTGAAATGTACCGTGGTCAGAATGCTACCTTTAAAGCTCCTGAGTCTGTGTATATTTTGCACAGTGGCACAGTAAAAATCACTACTTTGTTTAGTAGTTTCAGCTGGCAAATGAAAACTTGGCTTTTGGAACCTGTTCTGTGACTTGAAGATCGACGCTTCTTTTTTCAGCATTCAGTAAACTGTTCTTTTATATAAATGTATTGTTTCTATGTAATTTACTGTTACATGTTGTTCCTGATATGTAACTTTTAGTTTAAATTTTGATAAAGTATTCGTGGAGATTTTGTACAAAAACTATTTTAATCAGTATTTGAGTTGTTAGAAAGCATAGTTGAGGTAACAATAAAAACCAGTTTATGGCGGTCTGCTGTTTTCTTTTAAGCACTGTTGATTTTCCTCAATATATTGTTTTATTCCATTTGTTTTTAAATACCCGGGTTTTACACTTTTATTCAGGAGAGTTTAACTCCTGTGGAATTGCCACAGTGGATAAAAAGATATATTCTGAGGCAATAAGACTTCTGTGGGACCATGTTGAAATTAAGGTCTGCTGTTAATAAAGATTCTTCCTGCATAGAAACCTTTTCTCGCCGAAAGCGTGGTGATCCTAAAGAGCATGTTCTCCATGAAATGTAACAAAATGAGGGCAGCTTTTAAGAAAAAGCCATGGTTCTATTCAGCTAATGCAGAAAAAGTGTTTCTCTTATAAACTTCCGTGAGATGAACTTTTCATCTCAGGCTGAGCAATGCAGGTTTATATCAGTAATGAAATTGCCAATGTGCTTTTCAGTACAATCTGAAACCCAGAATGTCTTTCCTTTTAGAGAGACCTCTGTGCTGTATTAGTTGGTAATTTCCTAATATTTGCTTCATTCCTTGGGTGTAGAGGAAAAGAGGCACCCATGAAACATGGGTTTGTCTTTTGATAAAGCAACGGATACAATTTGAAGGTTTATCATGTTATTTTTGTTGTCCTCATCTGTTGGCTACTACTTGAAGGGAACATAATCAACTGATCTAAATGCTGTGCCTGGAAAATTATCTGTAAAATACCAGGGAATTCTGGACTTGTTAAGTGTGGAACAAGGTGATGAATCAAGCTTTTACTATTTTCTTCTTTGCAGGAAGAACCCACAGCACAAGCTGGAATACAAGCACACTGCGCCTCCAGGTAAGCCAACTTGTTCAATACTGCTCAAAGTGTGAGCAAAAAAAATCCAAACCCAGTGATGGATACCCAAAACCTGTAATAAAATGCTTTACTCTACTTTAAGAATAAAATTGACCTCTTACTCTGTATTTGGGTTATTTTTTTTCTGGGATTTTTTTTCTTCTGGTAAGTTACAATTTTAAAGTTTTTTGATGCTCTAACGCAAACGTTGCAACCATATCTGTCATCTTTCTGTGTTTTTTTTTGGGGGGGGGGAGGACACCAGTGATTTTCTTACTGTGAGAAGTAGTTTTTGCATATATGTTCTCCTGAGACCTAAAACTCAATTTGAGTTCTTATTCTAACACTTCGTAGTCTTTTTATATTCCAGCAACTTGACTTGTTGAAAAACACAGGGGAATGTGCTGTTTACATTTCATCTGTCTTCAAAGAATTGAAAGAGATATTCACATTTTTTGTGCTTTTTCTAGATTATTGAATTTGGGGTTTTTTTTCCACATGAAATCCCAATGCAATGAAGAGTAGTTTAGAGCAGAACAGTTATGGAATTGTAATGATAAGGTATTTTACTGTAAAGACTCGGGATTTTGACATTACTAAGGCAGGAACTGCAGTTATGGAAACAATAGTGTAAAATATATAAATGCTTTTAAATACTCCAGTTTTCTTCTTAAAACCCCCCAACCTTTGTTGATGACATTTGTCTATGGATGGCAGGGGTCATAACATTGAGAACAGTTCATCTGGATAATCTCTTGGGAATGATTCAAGACAAAAAAGGTGGTTTTGGGCAGCAGAGTAGCTTTTATACTTGTAAGTGCAGCACAACCATTGCAGGATTTGTTTAATATAATAACCTTTACGTCAGGGTTCACTCTGTCCTGACTAATGACTTCCCTTTCTTAGGAACTGAAAGAGGAACCCGACAACGAACTTCAAGAAATGGTGAGTGTGTTCTAAAGTTATGAATGGGCACATCAGCGTGGGGCACAGCTGGTCTGCCGTGGGCTTTTTTGGCATTTAATAGTATTATAGATGCTTGATAATACTTACCTGAGGAGAAAGTAGTTGTTATTTCAGTAAAACCCTTCTTGTTCTTTTACAAGTAGTACTGCTTCAGTTGAGTTTGTGCCAGGCTTTCTGGATAATCATGTCTGTACTTCCCTGGAAGTAGGCAAGAAAATAAAGAAGGTTTTTAAGGAGAGACACATGTGGCTAAATCAATTCTTCATTCCTTACACAGGGGCCACAGTAGGATGAAAGGGATCCAGTGTTTCATACAATGCTAGTTAAGGTTGCCCCATAAAGATTGATTGCTCCTGAAACATGTAGGTATTCCTTCTGCATTCCATTGACCTTGAAATAACTTTCAAGTGATAATCTGTGCATGTGAACGTGAACTTTTCTTACACTTAAAATTAGGTATTGATATTTCACGGTAAATACTGGCTTGTTAGGACTAAAGTGCAAGAAGTTTATATGTTGTGGATGCATAGACTCTAGTTTTTTAAATACGCTTTAGGGCTGCTTCCAGGATTCTTTTGTGTTTCAGCTTCTGAATGTGAAGCTTCTTATTCTTTCTAAAATAATTTAAAAGTGAGCTTTAAAGGCAGTCTTATCTTAAAGATAAGTGTGATGCTATGCAGTCTTTGCTGTCACTGGCCTGAGCAAGACAGGAAGGTGTGGAACTGCTGCGTATTGGGTGGGAGTGGGAACTGGCTTGTCTTCCTTGAGGTCACCAAGGTGTGGCTGGGCATTTCCTAAAGATTTCCTCAAATGAGATCTGCCTTCTAGAGAAAATAAATAAAAGTGCAGATAGTTTTCTAGGCATAGTGTTGTGGCCTTGTTTTCTCTTGTGGGTGGGTGCAGGAGGTTTTAAACTGCCTGCTGAGAAATTTCTTTCCCATACCAATTCCTTATCAAACATGTGTGCACGTAGGCTTTCACCAAACGCTTGCTATGGTTGTATCCGTGCACCAGAATACTCTGAGGAGTATTTGTTACCTGTGTGCTTTGGTGCATGCTGTGATACAAGTACCAGCCCCATCTTGGTCAGAGGTCCCTTGTAAAAATGTGTTACAGAGTGGTCAGAGCTGTTGGCAGCAGCGTAAGAGCTGTGAGTGGTGAAGATTTTGGAATGAAACAGGCTGGGCTGTGTGCATATCTGAAAGTCTAAATCTATCAAATTCAACTCTCATTACTAAGTGAGAACCAGGGAAGAATTGATATTCCACGCACAGGAGATAGAAGGGAATTAATTCATTAAAGTGCTGCTCATATTTACTGGATTTTTAAAAATATTTTAATACCTTGTTGACTGGCTTACTTAGCTCTCTTGAGGGCAAAGCTTGTAAAAGGTAGTGCTCAGCAGGTGCACACCTGAGGCAGTTGTACCCAGTAGGGTCACACAAACAGTCAGGGCTTCATTAACCCTTATTTTGTGCTGTTTGGCACAACTGCACCGTTAAGCACAGCAGGATTAATTTCCCTACGTATGTATTTAAATTCCACCAGCCAAGAGAAGAGGCTCTACGTGACATTTGACATGTTTGGTTTTTAACGTTTTTAGTCTAATTGCTACCAAAGGCTTTATGAATTGCCTGCTGAGAATGTTCCAAGAAATAGTCGGAGGCAAATTACTGGGGGAGTAGTTGTGAGGGAGGAAGAAAATAAAGTCAAGAGTTATGCTGTCATTAAATTGTCACAACTGAATGACCTCACTGTGTTGTTGCTACTGAGGTGAATGACCTGCTGCGACCATGGAATATGCAGGGTTCTCCTACACACTTCTTTGTAGGTTTTTTAGCAAGCTGATCAGCTCACTTCCAAATAGAACTCTTTGGGAGGAGTGATCAGAAAGCTTTTTCTCTCCCCATGAAGGAGGTACTTCCAGAGGAAGTTTAAAGGTCGTCTTTATAAATACAGTAGTGGGGAAGAGGCAGAATTGAGCTTAATGAGCAGTGTTGGGGGCTGTGGTGCTGAATTAAACTGCAGTGGAAAGAGGTGGATGGGGAAGACATGGAAAGAAGTGCATCATTCCCTACTGAAGTCTAAAAGCATGGGTATACAGGGAGGGAGAACATAGTATGCTAGTCCTGCATTTGTAGGAAAAATACAGAAGTCCTAAGTATTGTGCCAGAATTCCTGCTTCTCTCGTAAAATGCCACCCACAGTGGTGTCGAAAGTGAAGAAGTGCTTTTCTTTGCTGAGCAGCTCTTGGTGTTATTATTCTCATAAGTTTAGTCTGAGTAGTGGGATTTTGTTCTTATTGTATTCAGCATCTTTGTGTTGGCCCCTCCCCTCCGAGCCTTAACTCATTCTGCAGAACCATAGTGTGTGATGAATCTTAGAAGAAATTGTGCTGGTATGGGCCAACATGGCCACGGTTAATTTCCACTGAAGTCTGTTAAACAATAAACTAGCAAGCATAAAAAGGAAGAGAATTCTGGAACAGTAGCATTCCCAGTAATAAAAAGGTGTAATTGATGGAGGCTGTGGTCCGACTACACAGGGTACCAGTGGTGGTGGTTGTTCACCACACACAGCTCGAGTGCCTGGAACTCTGACCTAAAGCTTTAAGAGTTTGCTGGAAAGTGCTTATGGTTAATATAAACATGAGGATTTGGACTGGCATCTGCAGTTGAGAAAAAAATACATGTTTATAGTTTCATATGAAAGCTGATGATAGCTGCTCAATAGATAAGTTATCTGTCGTTATATCATTGAGGAATTATCTCTAGATAAGAATGCAAAAATTGGAGGCTTAAACTCAGAGGTGTGACTTAATGGCAAAATAAGACTTGACTGGAATATTAACAGGTCATGGCTAGTTGGGAATTGTGGACATGTGAGAAAGAGAGAGGTGTCATAGGCTTGCAGAGAAAAGGTTACACATATCTGCCAAAATGCAGTGAAAATTACCTTGTTGAAGGTGCTCACTACTGATAAATAAAAGAAGGCAATGCTGTGTATAGATACCTGCCTATGGATACCTACCAAGTCAGATAGGTAAGGCTTCTTCAAACAGCAGGATTATCCTGCCTCTGGAATCAATTTAAATGTGCCAGCATGTTCAAGCAATTCAAAGACTGCTACAAGACAAACTATAAAAAGGTTTTGGAGCGTGCTGTGAAGGGCATCCATTTCTTCTACGGAGAGGTTTCTAAGTATGATTCCTGCCAATAAAAACTATTGTGAAATGCTGGGAAGGCAGAAGGCAATTTGATGACAAAATGCAAGTTGTGAAGTAGGTGGATGAGAAGCAGATGGGAGAGCAGTGTGATATAACAGACTGAACTGGGGCACAGGTAGGCTGCCCCCAGCACAGGAAAGCATTCAGCACTTGTTGTTTCCTTAACCCTTATTCAGAAGGGAAGCACAGACTATCCAGCACGGATCCAAATGGACAATGTAGGAGGCAAGTGATATAGAAGACTCCCTTCTCTCACCTGAAGCTCAGGAAAGAATTGAGTAGGAATTAAAAGCCATGTCAGATTCCAAAGACTGAAAGTATAAAATAGCCCTAAGTACATATGGATGGATGAAGAAGTCATCTTTGATCTAGGATCAGAGTAACCATGGAAGTAAATCAGAAGACAGATGTCTTTAGGTGATTCCTTCTCCTCTCGAGGAGAGAGACTTAACTTGGTGGGCTCTGGGAGGGCTCCTGAGTTCTGCATTTATGATTCAGGAATACATGACCTTTTGTCCCTACAGGAAACAGGGCTGTGGAGAAAGACAATGCCAATGATGGTGAAGCCAATGAGTATGACCTCAATGACAGCTTTGTAGATGATGAGGAAGAGGAGTGTGAACCTACTGATGAGGACTCGGACTGGGAACCAAGTTCAGAAGAAAAGGACAATGAGGATGTTGAAACACTTGTGCAAGAAGCAGGTAGATTTGTTAAGACCAAAAAATAGCTGCTTGGAACAATGCTGCGGGTGTCCAATGTGGTTCTGTTAAAACATGGTTGCACAGAGGAGAGGAATTGTTTGAAAACTTTTTCTCAGTGATGTAGGAGCTACAGGAAGATTTTTTAATGGGGCCAGGGGACTCAGCAATGCCTTTTTGTCCATATATATTATTTTGGGTGTTGATGTGGTGCTTTTTTTATTAAGTGGTGGACCCACAGGATGGAGCTCTAAGGGTTTTGGTTGTTTTTTCTTTTTTTTCCCCTCATCTATTTGTTTTACAGCACCATTAGTGTCTCTTATTTTGAAATACAATTTTAAAGGTTGTTAAAACTTCATCTCCCTGTGCTTGAAAGAAATACTGGCATTAGGAAAGCCTAAACCATTTTTTAATGTTCTTTTGAGTTAGTGCAGTTGTAAACTTCTTTATTCTGCTCCCAGCTTTCCTTTTAGGTATCATTTTGTTGGTTCTCTTGAGGTACAGTAATTAAATACAGGTTGTCTAAATCACCTGAGAACAGTATCTCAAGTGTATTGAAACACTTGGTTGGCTCAGCAACAGTTACGGTGTATTTGCTCCAATTACAACAGTACCTCTTTCCACGCCTGTATATCACTGGAATTGTGTTCAGTTCTCTCAGCAAAGCTGAAGTCTTGATGACTGACTGTATTTTTGCACAAATAAACTTGTAACATACAGTAGGAAAGACGTGTAACTGTGTCTCTGTGATTTCTAAAGACATTGTTGGAATATCTTGCCTTCAGTGTGTTCACCACTTCCCTGAACCTCCTAGAAAGTAAGTTAGAAAGTTTTAGTATGTTTTGGGACAAAAGTTCTTGTGTGGCTGCAAATAGGCATGCAAATACACTCCAGCTATTTTTATGGACTTTTTAGGAGGACTTTGTGGATGTGGTGCCCTCTGCAATACCCATGCTGGGTTTTTTGGCTCAGGCTCATACACCCCTCTTGTTGTGAAGAGGCTCCTCTTGGGGAAAAAACTGCCAAGGGAAACCAGATCCAGTGGTGCCTGGGGCTTGCCATTCCTGCACCGAGCTGTGTGTGGCCTAACCCCCTCCCTACAGCCCTGAGCCCTCCTGCTCTCACCATGCTGGGGCTGTGTTGGGTGGGGGAGCTGTTGCCCTCAGGGCCAGGAGGCAGGTGAGCCAGTCTGGAAGCCATGGGCCAGACCTGCTGGACCACCATGTTGTTGTTGCTCCTTACCTCACGGACCCTCTGGAGCCCTTCACCTTGTCCACCCTGAGAAGCTGCCCCACAAAAGTCTTTCACTGTTCCACCCCTCAAGAGTTTTACGCTGTGCTGTGCTGCTCTGCAGGAGCCCTTTGCCACAAGGTCCAGCTCTTTTTGGAATCTCATTTTGTATTATATTGGTTTCCTTCACCTTGCTGCCCAACTTTTATTGGAGTTGTTCATCACAACCTCACAGAGAAGTCCTTCACTGCCTTTCTTTAGCACATTGCTCACTGATTCTTTTGTTTTCTTCTTCACCTGGCATTTTTTTGAGTGCATCACCACGTGGCCCTGGAGAAGTCCTTCAGACCTGTTTTATTGCTTTGGCTTTTTGGAGGCTTCCACCTCTTTTTGGGGTGTTTCACCCTATGGCTTTTCTCTTGACTTCTGCGGTGACTGGTGTATGTTGGAGCACTTTACAGAGCTATTCTGGAACAATGCTTCACCCTTGGCTCTTCTGGAGTGCTGCATGCCCAGATTTTATTGCTGTGCTTTCCTGCTTCCTGTGATGCTTTCCATGTGTTAACTTCCACATTTTTATTTCTGGAACCAGCGGATGAGCAGGTAGAGAAGTTTGCATCGTGTTTTGATGATCCTTTTTAGCTTGGGGATGCCATTTTCTGGGGAATGTTGTCATCTTAGTGTGTCTTCTGTCACTTACCAAGTCTTGGTTTTGAGGAAGGTGACTTTGTGCCTTGAGCAACTACGTGCTCAGTGATGTATCTTACTGTCCATGATTGTTGGTGGTTTTACATCGGGGATTTGTCCCGTGTTCTTTTGTTCTGCGTGGTATTACAAAGGTCACTTTAGAATCTGCAGGGATCCCCGCCTCATCAGTGGTTTTGAGGTGTTTAGCCTGGAGAAGAGGAGGCTCAGGGGTGATCTTATCACCCTCTACAACTACCTGAAAGGAGCTTGTAGCTGGGTGGGGTTCAGCCTCTTCTCCCAGGCAACAAGTGACAGGACAAGGGGACATAATTCTCAAGCTGTGCCAAGGGAGGTTTAGGTTGGACATAAGGAAGAATTTCTTCACAAAAAGGGTGATTAAACATTGGGATGGACTGCCTAGGGATGTGGTGGGAGTCACCGTCCCTGGAGGTGTTTAAGAAACAACTGGATGTAGCACTTAGTGCTGTGATCTAGTTGATATGGTGGTGTTTGGTCAAAAGTCGGACTCTATGATCTCAGAGGTCTTTTCCAGCCTAATTGACTCTGTGATTTTGTGATTTGGGGCCTCTCTGGGCAACATGTGTAAGGGTGCAGTCTGGAACAGAATCCTAACAGAGGGCGAGAGATCTCTGAGTCTGAGGGAGTAGTGTTTCTCTTGCCTCAGTTCTGCTGTTTTCTGCTCAGTGGTGTGTGTTTTTCCACACACATGGCATTGAGTGTTTGGAAGGGAGCAGCCCAAGCGCAAGTCACAGCCCTGCTGACACAGGGAGCGAGGGAGCATGCAGACACCACAAGCACTGGGTAAGTGCCTGGGTGCCCAAATGACGAAAGCTGAAGCATGTGTTGCCGCTTGTTGGAATCCTGGGAATATCTGCATGGCCACGTTCCCACGGCGTTTGGTGCGAGCTGATGCAGTTTTCAGTGACGCTGTGCTGCAGAGGCAGCAGCTGGAGGGTGCTGTTGCCACAGGAAAGGCTGACAGGCTCCAAGAAGAAGGAGCACAGCCAAGTCCGAGCTTCTGAGTCAGTCAGTTGTCAGGAAAATTTACTGTGCTGGCTATTTTGACCTACCCTGGAAGTCTGGAGGTCATCCCCCTTTGGTAAAGGGACAATTGCTTTAATAACATACAGCCTTTGTTTTCTTAGTGCTTGTTTCTGAAGATAAGTGCTTTTCCTTCTCTTAATGCTCTCTTAGTTTTTTGGGGTCCCCATTTTAGCTTCCAGTTACACCTGAGTTTTTGTTTTTCATTGTGAAGGAGCAGAGACTGGATTTTACCCTCAGTTATCCTGGAGGAAGTGCTGTAGTAGGAAGTGAGCCTATGGTTTTAGGGCTGTGCCACAGGAGGACAGCTGAGCAGGAATCTGGTGTGGTAGCACCACAGTTTTGCTTTTGGCAATAAAAATTGGAGCTAGATACAACCAAGACATGATGGCATCTGGCTGATTCACTGCATGGTTCTAAACCCTGTTAAGGGCTCTCAGGAGGATACCTCACCCTCACCTGCACCTCATCCATGACACATCCCACACTTCTGCATGATGAAGCCCTTATTACATACTGTGTGCCTGGAGTTAATAATGGCCACAGAGGTCTCACTGCAGTTTTTCCTGCCTTCCAGGAGGCCCGAGTTCTGCTGGAAAGGCCTGCTTCTCCTCTGCAACAGGTGCTGCCTTCCTCCCAGCTTGTGCTTGTCATTCTCTGTTTAAGCATGGCTCTTGCAAGCAGAGCTCTGTGTGGGTGCACTCCATATTCAGTTCCCTCTCTAAATGTCCTTCAGTGTAGATGAGGAAGTGTTTCTGTGGGGAGGGGCCAGGCAGGAGGCAGCAGGGTGTCCCCTACCTGACAGGGAGCTGAGGTTTTGGCACCCACCTTCCCTTAGCCTGAGTTCTAAGGATTAAAAAAAAAGCCCTGTTCTTTTTTTCCCTTGCACGGCTCATCTAAGCTCAAGGAGTGTGAGGTCTGGCCCCTTCCCTTGGACCGTGGCCTACCTGCTCCCCCCTGCCTGAGGGAGCTGCTCAGCTCATGCCCTGTCCCTGCTGCCTGCACATTTATGGAGTTTTCACAGGAGTTTTTAAGTGACTTTCTGTCTGCATGCAAGGCCCTGAGCCCCTGCTTGCTGGAGCTCTGTGTAGGAGCAAATGTCTCTGAAAGTAGGACCTTTCTGAGCTGTTTGGAACTGGTGCAGCCACAGGCTCAGGACGACATTAGTGCTTGGTGCTCTGACAAGGGAACAGGGGACCATCGCCCTTCCTCAGTGGGAACCCCCCCTCTCTCTGGGATTGTTGCCTGCAAAAAATGCAGTTGAGGGCAAAGCAAAGCTTATTCTCCTGCCCTATCCAGAGGTTCAGGCTGAAACACTTTTTTGCTGCTGGGAAGACCTCAAAATGTCAAAAACATGGTCATGAACCTAAGCCTGAAGTGGCAGCTGCTGCTTTTGGTACCCTTAGCAGGGGCAGGGATGAGAACAGCGGGCAGGCTGGACCAGAAGAGCTCTCTTGGAGCTCTCAAAGTGATTTCCAGAATTTTAAAGCAATTCTTTCCCTGAGTTTTTGCTTAGTACTGTACTGCTTGGTGGGGGTTGAGGTTTTCTTTTTAATAACTCATCCTGAGATGGATTTCCAGGAGTGGAAAATTGTCAGTTGTTCAACTTTTGCACCAGAAGCATGTAGCGAAAACAGGTGGAAGGAGTATTAGGACACTCTAGTAACAGGTAATATTCCTAGCTAATCCCCAACAACTAGTGCAGGTTTTAGGAGGTACATATGGGAGTGCAGTTTCAGAAGGAACCATGAGATTTCAGGAGAGATTAAAAGCCTTTTGATGGTGAAATACAGCAGCTCTCTGGTCCCTTAAGTTTCTTTGGCAAGCTGGGAAATGAATGGATTTAGTACTTAGCCCTTTTTAAAACTGTCATTTTGAAAGATGATTTCAGTAATTGTTTTGCCTTAACAGCAAATTATGACATCCTCTCCAATGTATATTTAAGAGCAGCTAATGATGAGAGGATTTGAGCACTTTAATGGATTTGAATATCCTTTTGCCCTTAAATTTAATTGGTCAATTTTTCTTTAACGAAAGTGGTATTGTTCACATTAGTCAGTTGGATAGGAAAGCGACAGCTAAGGAAAAAGGATAAAAAATAATTCAGAATGATGATATTGAGGCCATATTTACTGTTTTATTGGCAGGATTTGCTGCTCACTTAAATTCATGAATAGACAAAGGTTATTTACAAAAGCCATTTACTCCAAAATAGGCGCAGCCACATACTTTAAAACAGGAAGCATTTGTCATCACGATAGAAAATATTTGATTTCAATACACAAAAGTCCACGATGTCTTATGTGCAGTTGAAATGAATAGGTATTACTGCTACTGTCACCTGCTTTGT
This sequence comes from Cephalopterus ornatus, assembly GCA_013396775.1. Lineage (NCBI taxonomy): Eukaryota > Metazoa > Chordata > Aves > Passeriformes > Cotingidae > Cephalopterus > Cephalopterus ornatus. The sequence goes on from VZRE01002018.1 coordinate 212,589, forward strand.
TGTGATTATCAGTTAAAAACACCCAAACTGGATTCGCACAAAATCAGAGCAGTAAAAGGAGCACTGGGGGAAATTCATCTGGAGTCGGTGCCTCACGTTTGACCTGACAATAAGCTAGTCAACTCAACCAGAGACTGGTTTGCTGAAGCCTGTCTTGCTCCCAGGAGGACAGATCATCTTGGGATCTCCTTGGTTTTTTGGCCCCCCTTGTACTTCGTGGTAAAGGTGCACACAGACTTGGTAAGATGTCTGGGCCTGGTTCAGCAAGCTGGATTTTTCCCATTAAAGTGTTTTCTGTGAGTCCCACTGGCAGACAAGCTGAAACACATGAAATTCCATCTGAACATAATAAAGCACTTCTTCACTGTGGGGGCTGTTGAACACTGACACTGGTGGTCCAGGGAGGCTGTGGAGTCCCCTTCCCTGGAGTCAGTCAAAGCCCGACTGGACGCAATCCTGGGCAACCTGTTCTAGCTGAACCTGCTTGAGCAGAGGGGTGGGCTAGACAATGTGGAGATGTTATTTCGCACCTGTACAATTTTGTGATGGATTCTGTGATGACCTCAGAATCGCAATGCTGCAAAAGCTGGTCATAGGGTGCCTGGAGGTGAGGGAAGGGAACAGGTCCCTTCCATATGTATCTGTGCCATTTCCAAATGCGTGACAGAGTAACACTCTCCATAACACTACTGATCTGAGAGGTGATAAAACATTTTTAATCAAGGTGTCACAGGAAGAGACTTGAGGTGTTCACTAGACCGTGAAGCAGATTTCAGCTTTGTAGAGCATGTGCCTTTCATAAGAGCATGTTGCACATTGGACAATAAGAAGCTGGTGGTCTGTAGGCTTCAGGGAGCTTCGTGATGAGGGGTAAATTGAGAGGTTAAAGAGTGACAAATGGGCTTTTTTTGCCATCCTTCCTCTCTTGAGAAGAAAGAAAAGGACACCAAATAGCTTAAAGGTAGAAGTGATAAGATCAAAGGGTTTAAGAGGTTTCTCTTCAGAAAGAGAGAGGCATCACTGTTGGGATCAGCACTCAACTCTTCCGTTGTTGTAATATGGGCTAATGCATTCACAGACTTTTTTGTTCTTAAGCAACTCTAAAATGAGTGTCTACATCTCAGATTTACAGATGGGTGACCTGAAGCACAGCATCAGTCTGAGTTAGGGGTATTATCTAGAAGTCCACTGAGAAGAGTTCTGGTGGGAATGCAGGCTGCTTTTTGAGGGATCTCGCCAGTAGTGGGTATTCCCACAGACAAGGGAGAAGCTTCTGAGGAGACATTATTTCCTCTTTACCCCCTCTCCAAAACAGATGAGACTAGAACTGCAGAAAATTTATTTCAGTTTTATGCAGTCTACCTCTTCTGTGACCGGCATTGCATTTGTTCTCAGGTCCAAATCTGTGCTGGATTTGCTTCCATTATACGTTGATCTCCATCTGAGCAACATGATCTTCTTGAAGTACTTCATGGTGTTGTTCTTCACAGTTACAAAACACATGGTGTTTATCATGCTATTACTCATGGCAATGCACTCAACTATGTAAAAGGCAGTGAGATAATGCTTCTCTTTCACGAAGATGGTGGGGAAGAAGTCCCGGACAATTGTGAAGCCATAGAGAGGTGCCCAGCAGAGAACATAGGCAGTCAGGATGCACATCAGGACCATAACAGTTTTCCTTCTGCATCGAAGCCTCTTTCGGATCTGTTCTGTCTGGAATCCTGGGACGGCTTTAAACCAAAGCTCCCGAGAGATCCTGGCATAACACAAGGCCATCGTGATCACAGGTGCCACAAATTCAATGCCAAAGATGAAGAGGAAGTACGATTTATAGTATATCTGTTTGTCAACTGGCCAAATTTGGCCGCAGAAAATTTTATCCTGGTTTTTCACTCTAAATAACACCGTTTCAGTGGCAAAGTATGCAGATGGGATAGCTACAAGTATGGAAACAATCCAGACCAGGGCGATGAGGAAGGTTGCTGTCTGGTAATTCATGCGTGGTTTCAATGGGTGAACAATGGCCAGATACCTAGAATAGACAAATACATTCAAAATGAAGCCTGAAAACACAGTCAGAACACACTTCAAAATACAAAGGGATGGAACTGGGCAGGAGGAAATTGCTGTCATTCCTAAGGAGAGAGCCTGAAAATATTTGTCTGTAAGAGCAGCTTACAGGTCTGAAGTAACAGCCTGGAGCTGAGCTACAGTTTTGCATCACAACTTTTCCTTTTTAATAGGAGTGAGAGTTTGAAATGTGGAGCAATATACACCTAGTCAGGTGCAGGGAAGAAAAGACAAACATGTAGAAGCAGGAAAATGTTTTCCTTAGGCACAGAGCTACTTAAATATGCTTTTTTTACAAAGAGGTCAGATATACATTATGGTGTTTTTCTTATTTCCTTGGTTATTCTGTGGGTTGCAAAGAGCTGAACTTGATGTTAATGAGTGGTTACAGGTAAGCATGATTTCAAGCCACCAACAAAGGACAGCGTATCTGTTTTCTGCCCATGCAAATTCTTTTTTGTGTGTGTTTTTTGGAGGTGCTTATTAATCTTAAATGTACTGTGTTAAGTGATATGGCAAAGCAGAAAACTCGAGTTAGTTTGCACTTCTTATGACTGTACAGCTGCAAGTTTGGGGTATTCCTGCTAGAAGGAGGTGTTTGAGGCACACCAGAGCTCGCAATACAACTATATTTAACCCAAAGGATTGCTTCAAAAAATAGAATTTCTCATTCCTGTGGAGTCTCTTCCATCTGTATTTATTCTATACAAAGATAGCATCCACAGGATAAATTATTCTAAAGTAAAATGGAAAGTCAGCAGTGCTTTTCACCAGCCAGATCCTGGAAGCAGATGAATTGTTCATGGCTCTTAATAGTGCAGGGTAGGTGTCAGGGGCCAGCAGAATTAGTCAGCCTCATTGTGGAGCTGATAAATGAACATTTTTAGCTTGGTTCAGGTTGTGGGATAATATATGTGTATGTATTCATAAATATGCATATCTGCTCAGCAGAACATTTGGCTCAGTGGGGTCAGTCTGTCCAAGAGAGTCAGGATGGAGCTTTTGTGGTGGATTTCCTGATTGTCATTGCTTACCACACTTGGGCTGTTACTGTGGAGTGGTCCTGCAGCATGTGAACTGAATTCAGATGAAACTGCCCTGGAAGATGCACTCTGAAAGTGTAAGTAAAACACACCAAGTACGTATGGGCGTTCAGTCCAGGGGACCCAGCTAAAGCTAACCCCCCGCCCCCAGATTTCTGCAGTGAACTCTTATCCCGTACTCTTGCTCTTCAGATCCTCTTCTTTTACATTGTATTATTTTCTAGTGTATGTGTGGCCTTCAGTATGTGAAATTCCTACATTTCATAGAACAGACATCAGTGAAGATGAAGGAGGGCCCTACCCGAGGGAAATCCTGTGGGACAGACTCACCCTCTTTACGCAGGTGATTCCTTCTGAATGATCTAAACGTGAAAAGACTTTTATTATAGCCTGTTCTTTTTCAGAGTCAGAAGTCAACAACCCTCTTGACATAACCAACACAGAATAGGCAATTGTTAAACAAACGAGGTTTTTCTCTGTTTACCAAGTCAAAGCTCACCAAAAAAAAAAGCAGTGAAACCAAAAACAGTGTGTTCTTACAACAAGCTTCAGTGATTAATCTTTCCCAGAGTTGTTTTTAAAGATGTGTAGGGAGATATGCTAGAAATCTGATTTCTTAGCAGACATAAGGGCTCCATGACCCATGTTACTTCATCAACCTGGGATGCACTAGCAGAGTATTCCAAGAAAATTCTGTAGAGGTTGAAAAAGTGATAGAAAATGATAATACATACATGATAGTGTTTAGAAGCTTTACCCTGAGTCCTCAACTGCAGTTGAGAGGTTATTTTGTTAGATGCTTGTTAAGGATTTGTTTCATAGGAGCTAATTGTCCCCTCACCCACACCAAGCAAAACATCTCTGAACTTCCCCTGAGTCTTTCTACAGAATTCTGTTGACATCAGGAACAGCTGAATCAGCCACACACAGGCTGTATCTGTGCATCCATCATTAGGGCTAACTGTTCCTGAGCTGTGTTTTGGATCAGGTACCAAAAATCACGCAGCTTAAGACTAGAGCATGAAATAGCACATGAGAGAAATTGGGGACAAAAGAGAAGGAAGGGTGAGAATCATGCAGTGTATATATGTATATTCTGTTCGTACACAAGAGAGGGCTTGTGGTGATGGCCTTTCTATAAAGAGTTTACTGAGTGGGTCACTGTCTTTGTGTGAGTCAGTTGTGTCAGACTTATGTCAGCATGGGGCTGATCCTCAGAGCCTGGGTCTGTCAGACTCCGCGGTGCACAAGGCTGAGAGAAGAGGAATCATAAAGAATTTTATTATGACTATATTATATTGTTAAAATTCCTGGAGTAAGAGGCAGGCAGTCTCTCAGGACTGCAGCGTCGTTGGGGAAAAATTTCTTCCCTGAAAGCGTGGTCAGGCATCGGAACAACCTGCCCAGGGAATAGTTAAAAAAACACGTGGATGTGGCACTTGAGGGTGTGGTTTAGTGGTGAACATGGCTCAGAAGCTCTGGCCACCTCCTCATGCAGTCACAGCACCCCACTTACCTGTCAACAGCTATAGCCAGGAGAGCATTGGTGGAAACATAAAGGGAGGCAGTCCGTAGGTAGTTGACCGAGGCGCAGAGGACGTGGCCGTGCTCCCAGGACAGCTGCCGCACTACGTAATAGTCCATCTCGAAGGGGCAGCACACGATGGCCACGATGAAGTCCGAGATGGCCAGGTTGGCAATCAGCAGGTTGGTGAGGTTCCGCAGCTTCTTGTAGCGGGCGAGGGCAGCGATGAAGATGAAGTTGCCGATGCCGCAGACCAGCATGATGCCAACCAGGGCCACCCCGATCACGATCTTGGCCGCAAAGAAGGTGCGGGTTTTGGTCATGTCGTCTTCGCTGTCCAGGGGCAGGTCGTAGTCGCTGTAAGTGAAATTCAAAGGGACGGAGAAGTTCCACGAGGAGGTGAAGTCCCCATCGTGGAGGTTGTAGATTGCAGCAAAGCTGAGGCGGGTGGTGGCATTTGGGTTACGTTCAGCTCGCTCCGTGGCCATGTCTGTTTTCTTGTGACACGTGTGGCTTGGCTGGCCCTCGGTGTCGTGTTAGAGTTACCCACTGGGGCAGGGCATGAGACCTCATCCACGGTTTCCTTCTGGGCAGTGAGTCACCTTGTCTTTGTCCCTGGACGACTATTGAGCAACAGCCTCATTCATCTCCTCCTGTGGGAACAAAAAGAGGAAAATGTTTCCGGAAAGGAAATGACAGCAAACATGCTGAGCTTGAAAGAAAGCAATAGCCCTCTTACCGCCCCACAGCTCTATTGGTGCCTGTGCATGGTGGGGAGAAATACCCTGTGAAGGGATGCTTTTGTTCTCATAAAATAAATGCCTTGAGTTTCATCATACACTGGTTGCTACAGCAGCAGTTTTATTTACCAACAATGAAATTTTCAGCACCAAGTGAAATGACAACATAGGGGGAGTGTAAAATCCAGTTTAAGCCTCCACCAGCCTTCAGGTTTATGGTGCTGTCATCCCTGTGCAACGTAAAAGAAACTGAAATGACATCTCAGTGTACTGAAAAGCATCTGATATGCCGTTTGGACAAAGTTTGTGTGCCATTCTAGATGTCTCAAAGAGATGTGGTAGGTGAGAATGAAAAAAGAACTGATGTCCTGGCTTCGAAATAGATTCCTTAATTAAGAAGTAGTTGCAAAGAACCAGGAAAATAGTGAAGCCCGCACTTTCCTTTTGGCAGCCATTAATTGAGTATGGGGATCAGATTTTCAGCCAGCATCATCCATTATTTGCTTCTGTCAAACAGGTGAAGCTCTGCCAATTTGCAGAGGCAAGATTTTATTCAGTGAATCAGCTTGTAGGACTTCTCTGTGAAGGCAAATCTGCCTTTCACAGGGAGAGTGCTCCCACAAACTGGCTCTTGAGGTGAAAGGGAAAATCTTCCTTAAGCAAGACAGAGTGCCTTGAATTTTTGATGCTGGGGAGGAGCAGGCTCCCCTCCTTGTACTGCTGGTTGTACCAAATATTAAAAAATTATTTATTTTTCCACACAGAGGGGAAACCCCCCCCTCATCTACCCCCCAATTTTGCCTCTCTGTATCAAAATGTTGAAAGGGCAGTCTTCTTGCATCTTCCCATGCCCCATCTAGGAATCCTCACACCAGACTCTCAGCTGTCAGGACAGTCCTACCCCATCCCAGCAGAGGACTGGGGGGAATTGCTGCTTTTTCTGCACTCAGGCAGTAGGTATTCAGGGTGTCAAATGCTATTGAACAATAGCAGTCGTGGCTACAAAGGACAGCCTCTGTAGTGGAGCTCTTGCTCCTTTTCCCTGGAACCACCCTCAGCCCCTGATGTACCGACACTTAACAAATTTGCGAGAGAAACTCTCTTGTACAACTTTGGTCTCAGCGTTGCTCTTCTAACTGATGGTTGCAGAAGAAGAGAATAAACAGAAAGCCAAAGCCTGAAACTAAAGAACAGTTCCGACAAGGGACTGCTTTAGGTAATGTGAACGTTAATTTAAGAGTACTAAACAGACACTGGGACGCAAAATCTGTCTGTCAAAGCAAGGAGCATTATCTGCTTCAGACAGGTTTTGCTGCAAAATACCAAGAGAGCTATAAAATAAATACAGACAACACAACCATCTGTCATAACACAACAACTGACATGACACTACCAGGAAAGAGTACCTGCAATTGCTCTCATCTTCTTGGAGGTCTCGGGCACCCTGGGGAGAGCCTCCAGGTTTCTCCCCTGCACGTGCGCCGCTGTCACCGGAGCAGAGAAAGGATCGCTGGAAGCAGCCCGAGGACTCTGCTGAGTGCTCATTTCTCTCCCAGGCAGGTTTGCCCTGTGCTCAGGGGAGGATGGCTCCACTGCCTCTGTGCCTGCATCCAAAGCCTTTGCTCAGTGGGAGGCACCTTGAAGCTGTCCGTGCATTTCTGATTTTAAAGAGGCAGCACGATCCGCAGACAATAGAGCACAGCCTTAAACCCCTCGAATGCATGGAATTGGCATGGAATTGCTTTGTTAGCTCTCCTGAGCATGGAAGGTGTAAACCCCGGTCTGCACTTGCTCTTTGGGTTTTGCCTGTGCTGGGCAACAGCTGCCTGCACCTGATGTGGCACAGAGGCAAAACACAAACCTCCCAGTGGAGAGGAGGGGGAGGAAGGAGGGTGATCTGCTTTCCCAGGGACCTTTCTCTGTGGATCTCTCTCCAGGCTATTGTCTTTAGGACTGCAGCTGCAGCAGCTCCTGCAGAAGGAGGGTCAAACGGTGAATAGCTGTAAATCAGAGGACCCCTGACAGCTTTCCTTGCCCTCTCAGGGAATTACTCAGAGCAGGAAAGTGGCAGTGAATCCTTAAGGACTTGGTGTCCTTTGCTAATGCTGCCTCCTCACATCTATGAAGCGCTCGCACCCCAGGGAGCAGTTCTTTTGCTTCCCAGTTCTCCAGAAGGAAAGGAAACGCGCAGCAGATGCCCAGTCCTCTTCTTCACCGCCAGACTTATTCACGTTAGCTGACTTTTTCCAAGATGCACGGTTGGGACACATTGCATAGTCCCTTATGGATAAGACTGTCAGAGGCTGTAGAGGGTCATGAAAAGTGTAGAAGGTTTGCGGAAAACTTGGAATGTGTGACCCTCAATGCACAGGCACAAGACCGGGCTCTTGTGATCTAGTGGGCACCTGGCTCTGGAAGAAAGAAGTGAGGAAAGAAATCTGCTAATATAAAATGTGTCTGGGGTAAAAGGGCTACTGTGGCACTTCTTACAGAAACTTGAGGCAGGGCCGGAGCGTCCCCACTCTCTGGAGCCAGCAGACAGCACTAAGAATTTTACAGCAAATGCTTTGCTTGGCTTTGTTTTGAACAGTCAGTGTAATAGGTGAAAAGCCACGAAGGGATTTTTAATAACCTGAAATGGTGCAACCAGATGTACAGTGAGCAAATCAGATCCACTTTCCAAATTCTGTCACAAGAAACATAAATAGGGTAAGTATAGGGAGAGACAAAGTGAACTTAGGGTGTACATCACAACCACATCAAAAAGATCCCTAAAATGGGCCACATAAACCTTAAATGTCCCAGAGGAAAAGCCAATACTGTAAAGGGAGCTTTACATTCAGAAGGTCCATGATCTCTTTAAGACTTTGTTCAGCTGTCTCACATGAAATTATCTAGTGAGTTAATCGAGCAACATGATATCCAAATATTTATACTCCTTTAGGCCAAAACCTCATCTGCTGCAGAACTGTCTCGCTCCGTTGACTCAGGGCAAGTTGGCATCAGAGCCCTGATAACTACAGCCCCTCCAGATGAGCTCAGTATGGAGCTTCTGCACAGCAGGAGTTCATCTCCTGTGCTCCAAGGAGTTGTGCTGTATATGTCAAGCTGTTTCTCAGGAAACACCAGTGGTGTTGTGAAATGATGTGCTTTGTTTGTGCTGTGCTTTGTAGTTGTTGACTGGGAATCAAATAGAGAATGAAACCGACAGTGCTGGGAGCTGCCCTGACAGCCATATGGGTAGAGTGAAGGTTCAGAGGTGGGCTAGAGCCTCAATAAATTTCCCAGTATCCTTATCCAGGGCTGGGGCAGTTGTGGAAGGGCTCTAAAGCCATGGAGCACATGTAGGACGTGTATGCACATGATTCTGTTGTAGGATTTCTGCCTAGGACAAGGTTTCTCCTTGGTAACGTTTACTGGTGATTCCCTGATGGTGTCACAACATTTAACACAGTGTCACAAGGTGTTTCCTGAGACCAGTGTTAACCAGTGTGACAAAGCCAGGCTCAGAAGGAAAAGTTGGTACTGAAAACTATCACGTAAACAATCTACATTCCTGTTTATTTGTTTTGGGCATTAGCATGCTCACAGTTTGAACAGAGAAGTTATTTGGAGACTAAATGATGCAAAAAGAACTGCAATGTGAGGTACTTCCTTTGAGACTTTCAAATAATGAATTTCTAAACCCAGCATTTATTCTGTGAACAGACCTAAGGACTGTGGCCCTTTGTTTCGAAACAGCCAACTCACCAGCTACTGTCTAATTTTTCCTAATTGCTAAATAAATTGGACTCTGAGGTAATTAATCCTAGGGAGCTGACCTAAGCTTTGCTTAAAGTGTAGCTGGGGTTTTACGAAGGTTGCCAATAGAAATCTGTTGGTGAAATGGGACAAAGCATCAGGCCTCCTGTGAACTTCTGGGAAAACAAACAAAAGGTGCCAGCACACATGGGTTACAACCAGGTGTATTCCTGCTCAGAATTCCCAGCAGACATTCGACTCAGGGCTTTACTCAACCTGAGAGTGTGTGGCTGATGTTAATGTTTGACAGAACATTTCTGCAGTTGCCTGCAGAAAGAGTTAGGTGCAAATTTTTTAATACAGGGAAATATGCCATGTGGTACAAGAGTAAAGTGACTTTTGGGTAGAGTTTGGCAAAAACGTGCACACAGAAGTAATCCCACCCTACTCAGCTGTTCCAGTGGTGACTTGGGATGTGGAAAGGTCCTGGGAAGGAGTGAGCAAAGAAGTGTTTGATTTTGTTATTGGATTATGCCACCATGTTACTTTCCTCTTACTGTCTTTTTCTGATTCCTTACTGAGTGTATCACTCAGTGGCTTGGGAGAAGGGACAAAGCATCTGAAGGAGCAGCAGACAGGCTGTCAACAACCACAGTGACACTGTGCCAGGATGGTTGTCGGCACTGTTGGAAAAGCAGATGTGGCACTTTCATCCAAAAAGGTCTTTTCCTTTCAGAGCTGCACAGGTTTGTATGGACCGGGGCATTTAGGTGTCTCTCACAGCTGAATGACACAAGGTTTAGCTGAGCTGCCCAGAGCTCACTTCATGTGCAAGGTGACCCAGAGGCAATCAACAACTCTCTTCCAAGTAGAAGCTTCTGTGTTTTCACTTGTCTGGGATTTTTTCCACTTTTTAATTCTCTGACAGTGTCTACTTCCTGTTTTCTTCATCTTTGTTCATCCTTTTGTGATTGTGTAAGAAAATGGTGTTTATTTTGCTCAGTTCAGCTTAGCATGGCAATCTCCTGTGAGAAGCCTCCCCGTGGCCTCAACAACGGTCTATGAAATATGTAGAAATAGCTCTAGGAAGCTGATGTTCCTAACTGGCTCTTGTCACCCTCACTAGAGAAGCAAAAGTGACAGTATTTGGGGCAGGGTGGAAAGCAAGGACCGGCCCAGGGACTGTGCATGAGTTTTGATGCCACAGTAGGTGACATGAATGACCACAAGAACAACATTTCGGTCATTAAACATTCAACGTTTTTTTAATTATTAACTATTCCTTTGATTTTCCTTTTCCTTTGGATGTATTTGTGTGTTTGTTTTTTTTTTTTAAATCTGCCTTCCTTAGAGCAAATGTCTGTTAGCACAAACCCTTCTCTTGAGCAGAAGGCCTCTGAATGGCAGATGTTAAGAGATCTCAGGATTATCATCTAATCTGTAGTACTGTTCCTGGGCTGCATCACATATACCCAAATAATTTATGACAAATGCTTTCCTGGCCTGTTGGTGAAGAAATTTTGTAATCTAGGGCTCATATCTTCTGTATGAGACTATCAAATGTTTTTTAGCTGCACCAGATAGAATTTTAATGAACCTACTTTAAATTCCTCATTTTACTATCTCTGATTGAGATCTGAAGTCTGCATCTGGCCTCTTCCTCAAGAACAGGTTTATTCATACCCATATCCATAAGCCTTTGAATTTAGAAACAGAAAGGAGCTTAATATGTTCTATGTCTCAGTCAGGTTTGTCAGTCATTTGGATTTTCAGAGACAGCCTTGTTGATTTTGGATCTTACTCAGAGATACACTTAGTGGATCTTCTCTTTCAGTGAGTGCTATGAGCTGAAGAATGCTTTTGGAAACAAAGCAGCTTTTTAATTCAAGTGTCTTGGTAGGACATATATCCTTCCAAAAACCTGCTGACTTTTTTGGAGGTCTAAATAGGCAAAGTTGATGCTACATTTAAAAAAAATTAAATAGTCCTCCATTTCAGCTCGTCTCAAGTTTATGCTCAATTGTGAGCACTTTGCTATTGCTATTCTCTTTTGGCAAAGCCCTGTAATTTGTGTTATCATCACTTCAGCATCTTCTTGTTTATGCTCTTCTTATTGAATGATCATTGCTTCCTGTTCACTTGCCACAGACAGAATCCTGCTCCTTCATGTCTCTCTGCTGGAATATTGTGGTGGCTTTGCCATTGCTATTTGTTGTTGGTGATTTGTTATTTCACCATGGCAGGCAGAATGCTTCCAAGAATTTCCCTCTGCAGTTCCCATAATCCCACTTTCACCTAAAAGACACCTTCTTTTTCCTTATTTCTACCCTCTCAGCATAAACAGACAGGGCAGAGCATGTCACTGTGAGCACTTTTACATCCAGCAGTGATTTGTGGAGGTCTGGCTGGCTCAGGTACATGGAGAGAGGAGTCCTCTCTGTTCCAGGTCCTTGGCTTCTCCCTGTAGCAAGACATGAAGTATTTAAAGCTCATGCTCCATTCTACACCCTGAGATGGTTTTTGGGGCTTCATTAGAAGTTAATAGTTCTTTATTTCTCACAAGTTATATGAGATTTAAAGGGCTGTTAGAGTTCACTGTCAATCTGAGAAAGAGATTAATATTCTGTGAAACCCTTATTGCAGATATTGCTGGTTATTTCTGCACACACTTGAATTCTAACTCAACAGAATAATGCCTAATGATAGTTTCATTTGAAGCTACTCAGAGCATGAAACCACAATCTTGGTGTCAGGATGAGTCATGAAAACCTGCTGTCACACCTCATTTCTGACTTTAAAAAGTCTTTGTGGTTTTTCTGATGTGGTGTCAAAAATGCAGGGCCTGATCAGCCGCCACTTTCTCATTTCTGAAGTCTGAGAGTACCACTGTAGAAGGGACAGGAGATGACAGGCATATCCATACTCCCCAAACTAGGTGGAGAGGAAGCAAATCCATGCCAGAAGGTGCACATCCATGATTTGGGATGATGGCCATGGCCACCTCCCGGGGCACCCCAGGGCTGACTGCTGTCCGTGTGGCTGGCAGTGTGGTGGAACAGGCTGCCTGTCCTTGGCTCTATGGGAATACAGGTGATTTAGGGTCAAAAGGAGACAGATGATGATTTTTCTGAGAGGGACAGTTCAGAGGCATGGATGTCAGAGCCAAGGGCTCAGCATCTCGCTTCCTGGTGTCTTGCATAGATGGATTTAAACTGTGGAACAGGAGTGACAAAGCCCCCAGAGAAAGGGACCTCTTTGCCATTTGGTGGTGTCGAGGAGGCAAACCTTCTTTTCTCTCTGGTGGTGGTCACAGGGATCCTGACAGGAAGACCATTGTCATGGAGCAGGTAGGGATTCACAAGCCAGATAACCTGTGTAAAGTGTAGGTTGTTCTGTGCTGCCCCATGCCCCAGGTATAATTTGGCTTTCCTGCCTGTGTGGTGCTGTGCATATCCTCTGCTGCAAGAGGATCTCCTTTGGCTGATTGCAACCAAGGAGTCTGTGGGCAGTTTCCCCTCAGTACAGGCAATTACACCCCTGTGTGTCCTTGTCTTTAACTAAAAGTGCAGCAACAATGTCTTGTGTAAACATCCTTTTTGTTTGGTAGTAGGAATGATGAGCAGAATTGTTTTCTTTTCAGAAAATCCTGTTGAAGCTCGAAAGCCCAAAATGAAGTAATCTTTCTACAGGTGTGCTTGGACACCCAATGAATACAACACAGCTCAAGGGTTCCACCTGAGGGAGGTAAGATTATCTATACTCTCCTCTTTGTCATATTAACTGTAACGAATGGCATTTTAGGTTATAACTCACAATGTTTGAGTGCCTTGCTTACTGGGATCACAACAAATTAACATCTCCTGGTTCAAAACAGGGCTGGTCTGCTTTTCCCAGAATATACAGAAATTATGTGGACAAATTAGATGCAATAGGAGAACGTGGCATGGCTACAGCTGTGTGGGAAGGAGCAGCCCTCAGTTCCAGGATTGCATTTCCTTGAGGAATAAAATGTAAGCTAAGTCCCAGCGTTTTTTAAGGCACTTATTTATAAATTCCTATTTTTTTGGTAGAGACCAATATGTGCAGGGAATTGCCTTTTTGAAATCAAACCCCATTAATTGTGAGCATCTTAAAAGGCCCACTGTAGAGGAACTATGATGTAGTCTCAAAACTGGCTCTGGAAAAATGAGCTGTTCAGCCCAAACTAGCATCTCTCAGTGTCATGGATGTCATGGTTTAACTCCAGCTGGCAATAAAGCACCATGCAGACACTTGCTCTCTCATCCAAATGGGATGGGGAGTCGAATCAGAAAAAAAGTAAGAAAACCCTTGTGGGTTTTTGAGATAACAACAGTTTAATAATTTAAAGAAAAATATCATCATAACAATAATAACAAGAAGAAGAAGAATAGATAAATAAACGAAGAAATACAGTTGCTGACCACCCACTGACTGAAGCTCAGCCAGTCCCTAGGCAGGGAGGAGCCCCTCCCAGCCAGCTCTCCCCAGTTTATATACTGGGCATGATGTTCTGTGGTATGTAATATCCCTTTGGTCAGTTCTAGTCAGCTATCCTGGCCTGGCTCCCTCACAGCTTCTTGTGCAGCTCCTCACTGGCAGAGCATGGGACATGGAAAAGTCCTTGGCTTAGGGTAAGCACTGCTCAGCAACAACCAAAACATCACGGTGTTATCAACATTATTCCCAGTCCAATCCAAAACACAACCTGTACCAGCTACTGAAATGAAAATGAGCTCTATCCCAGCCAAAACCAGGACAATGCATCAGTCAGCTAGAATGAAATCTCTAGAATTCTTTAAAAAGAAATTCAGCTGTTCAGAGGTCATTTGTGTCTCTTGACGACTGATCCCAAAGTAAATTGGTTGGAGTTCACTGTGGAAAATGTCATCCCATGATATATAATGCACAAAGGCCAGGATAGTGGATCTAATGCTATTTGTGAACCACAGCTTAACTGAAATGCTGTGAGAGACCCTTTGGAAGAATTCCTGTCCATGTGACTGCAGAGGTAGGCAGGGGAGATCACCCCTTCCAGGCTAGGAGTTAGCTCCCGGGCTGGGGGATGCAGGAGGATGGCCTGCTGATGGACAGACAGCCTGCTCTTTCCCACAGTATTCTTTTATTTAAATGAGCTTGAAATTTTAAGCCCAAAGTTCTCCCAGAAGAAATATTTAATATAAGCCCAGCTGGCCTTTTCAAATGAAATTCTTTATTAACCAATTTGTTGTCATTAGCCACCAGGAAACTCACTTGTAAAGACAGTAGATAAAAAATTTACAGTTTCCCGGTACCCCAATTTAGGTAATTTTGCTGCAGGGAGTTCATTTGGAAGAGAAAAGGATGACAGATTGGATATTTGAATACCATTCATAAGGGTTTTTTTAAGGCTCATTTCTCTTTCAAACTTGCTAACGTTCTCTCAAATCATGTCAGGTTCGTTTCTATCCAGTACCTGATTCATTCCCCTTATCACTGGAGGTTTCTACCTTACTGTTTTCTTACCTTTTGCTGCTTTTGGAGCCAGCTGCATCTTCCAGATCTGTAGCTCCCTGTTGAACCTGACACAGCCTTTAGCCAAAAAATAAAGACGATGAAACGTCACCCCCTCCCTACTACATATGGACATGCGGCAATGTCCTTTCTGCTAGGCCAAATGGATTTTCCTGAGCTTTCTGCATGGGCTTCCTGGGCAAAGGAACATTTTTTGCTTGTGTTTTTGTTCTGTCTGGCTGATTGAGTTAAGAGGTCATTTGCTAAAGCCCACAGAAAACTAGCCCATTTATATATTTATTTCAGCCCACTTAGTGAGAAAGGCACTGATGTGATGGTGTGAAACTGTGTGTGAAGGGGACCTTTGGGATGCAAGGAGCCTGCTTCTGTCCCCTGCTAAGGAAGGGCAATTCCAAAGCATGCTCTGAAAGTTAAGGGACCGGTGCTGCCCAGAAGACTTCAACTGTCTGTTGTCTTCAGGGTGTGCATTTTTTTGCAGTGAGACTTGTCATCCTCCCGTCCCTGTACACCTGACTAAAGAGATTAAGTCAAGAAGTCTAACATCAGGCAGATGGAAGTGTGCCAATCCGCTCCCTGGAATGGAAGCTTCTCCTCAGCTGTGTTTGTACCAGCTGTAGGAAAAGTCTGCAGATGTGGCTGATGAGGCAGCAGGAGATGGACAAGGAAATATTGAGAACCCTCATCTCTACCAAGAATAGGTCCTAAACCCAGTACCACTCCTTATACTTGGGGTCTGCTCAGAGCAAAGCCACCCTAAGATAATTTTGATCATTTTAAGGGTGATTGCAGCAGTGCTTCAGAGTTCAATCCTCTAACTTGCATTGCTCTGCATTGCTCCAGCAGTGCTTTTTTTCCTGAAACATTACTAATGTAAAGAGAAATACCAAACTGCTGCTGAGCTCTGGTACACAGGTCCTCCTGCCTGAGGTTTTAAAAGAAAGTCTCCAGGTTTTGGTGGAGTGGTCTAAGGCTTGAGCCTCAATGATGATAGGCAAGAGTCTGAAACAAATCACACAGGCAGACAAATGAGTTACTGCTAAACTGGGTGGGATAGAGGGAGGTGGGAAGGGTCTCTTCTGTTCAAAGAGCTCTGTGGATGCTCCAGCACCACAAAGTCTGCTGTAGTTAACTTTATATTATGGAGTGACATATTTGAAACACACTGAAGCTCTTGCTGTCTGTCAACGGCAGCTTCACACAGTGCCTGTCAAAGAAGTGACAAGATCTGTCTTTAAAACATTGATGTGTTTCAGAATTTAAAGGAAGTTTTTTTCTACTCTTGTCCAGCAAATATCAGTCAATGGATTTCATGAGTGACTCAGATGTTCTGCATGAGATTATGTGACCAAATGCATGAAGGGGAAAAAACTCCAAAGCCTTGAATGTTCTGTGAGTTGTCAATACTGGATCAAAGAGTTCAGTTTATCTCCAGAAGGTCAAATTTTACTTTTGATGTGATGATACGTCTTAGTTCCTTACAGATAATTTCCATGAATCAGATGGAATTTGGGTTAGTAGAGCCTATGGAACTGTATACAAATGGCTGAAAAATTCCACCCCTCCTACATACATCAAGTATGAATTTCCTGCCTTGCTTCAAGATCTCTTCCTCCTCTGGATGGATCTGAGTTTTTGTCTGGAAAAGCACCCTTGCTGAACATTTGCTTTGAGAACTGTGCTTTGGAAAGGATTATTTGGATTCCATTTCCTGCAGGCTCAAGAAAATTTCAGGTACTTCTTGGTTTCAAAGTAGTTTCTTATGTTCTCTAGTCCGATGTCTACAATGTCTAAGCAAGTGTGAAGTCACATACGTGTGCTGGGTTTAGGAATGGTAATAGAATAGGCAGGTAAAAAACTCTCTGACAGAAGAATTGTGATGCTTGGAAGTTAGTAGTTACTTTTAGATAGATAGATATGAGAAAAAAACAAGACTTAAATCCAAAAGGAAACTCAGTAAAGCACACTCACTTGATGTTATTGCAATCTGGCATGTAATTTTGCTGTGAGGCAAGAATTCCTCCCAAATCAATTCCAAAGTCTGCACAACAAGGAGAGAAAGTTTACAAAAATCAGCCACTATATGTTTTGATGTATGAAGCCAATATCTGGCCAAGGTCAGGGAACAGAGGCTCAGATGGCCATGCTGTTAGTTCTGCTGTTACTATTAGAATTTAAAGGTCAGAGAAATTGTATTTCCAATAATCATTGGCTTCTCATATGTAAAGTTCGGGACTGGAATTTAAGGAAGAAGTCTTTTTTGGTTTTTTTGACTTGGCTATTGACTTAATGGGTAGTTGTGGTTATTTGGCACAATTCCTTGCTTTCTCCCTGTGAAATGCAAGGATTATTCCAGTGTCTTCTGAATAACGTTTGGATACCTGAAGATGGCAAGCACCAGAGAAGGCAGGCCTATTATCATTGGGATCATGAAGAATTACTGATTACAGCTTCACAGTTAACAGGTCCAAACACCTGGAAAATCTTGAGCATTCATCTAACTGCACACTTCCCTCCTACTTATGCTGCAGGAGTTGGTTGGTTTGTGCTCAGTCTTGTTTCACAGCTCTGTTGAAGGGAGCTCTCCAGGTGTCTGAGGGTGCACAGCTGTTCGCAGCTGGGGAAGCTGCCAGGGTAGATGTGGAGTTAAAGGAATATACCCCACTAGTGTCCCTGGCAATACAAACATCCCTTTGGGATTTTCAGAAGTGAGCAGGAGTAGCCTCTCACTACAGATTTTAGGAGTGGAAAATTTTGTCATGGGAAGTTGCTAATTGGAGTATAGAACAAATGTTTCTGAGTGACCAGTATGGAGCTGTTGTTCTTACACGGCTTGGTGGAATGCTTACTAATTTTTTAATGTATTAATTAAATGTTACTGTGAAAGCTGTAAATGGGAGACCTCACTGCAGTCTACAACTTCCTTGGGAGAGGAGGAGGAGGGACAGACACTGATCTCTGCGGTGACAGTACTTTTCCTTCTAAAATTATGTTACCTGGGATAATGACACATATTATTCTGTCCTTGAGATCAAGTTCAGTTCCCACAATATGCAGAAGCAACTGCTTTTTCTTTCGAAAAACTGTGGAAGGAAATTTGCAGAAGCCATTTTCTTTAATTTCTTCATGATCCTTCAAAGCTTCAAATTCTATTTTTCTATTGAAGTAGCCCTTGAAAGAGATTTCTTTATGGACATCATGACTGGCCTCTGCGGTCAGTGTAAATACATTATGAAGCAATGACAAGACACTTGGAGATGCAACATTGTTCAACTCCTGGTAGCATGGCCAGTTGCAGAGATGCTCTGATGTGAATGCCAAGGATTTGACAATGTATTTCTTAAACAGTCACTGAAGAAGACAAGAAATATGTGAATTAAAAGGCAGAAATGGAGATGTGGAAGAAGCACATACTGATCTAGCAGAATATTGTTCAACTGTGTTGTCCATACATAAAACCACCTTCCCCCACACAACCCCTCATTAGTCCTTGTGAAAATAGTATTCATCTATTGTTTTAAAATGTTATGGAATTAAATTACTTAATTGTCTGCAAAAGATCTGTAGGAATTTAGCTGGTAGAACAGGAGAACTACAATCAGCCTCAGGACAAAACTGAATTAATAGGAGCTAGTGACCAGGGACAGATTCTGTTCTGAATTTTACACTCATATTAATTGGCTCAACAGCAGAAACTGCCTTTCCAGAATGTGTTGCTCCGCGTTCACGTTTCAGACCTTAATTCATTGTTGGGCTGTCTTTTCGTTTGGGGGAAGAGCATTCACAGGAAATGATTTATGTTTAGGGAGGGAGGAAAAAAGCAAACTGTGCACCTTAGTGTTTCATCTTATGCTCACAGAGCCCCATTTTTCCCAGGAGAAGAATATAAGCTAAAAACATTTTTCAGACAGCCATTCAATCAATTAAAAAAAAAAACCAAACAACCAAAAGCAGAATATCACCTACTCTCAGTTTGTGCCTTCAGGACTGCAGAACAAGCAAAATTATGGGTGACCGTGAAGGGCTTCATTGGAGCCAAACAGCCAAAAAACCTGAACACATGGAAGGAAAACAGTTGTTTGCTTTTGTTGGGAGCAGGTAGAGACACAGTTATTTAGCCATCAGTAATATCAAAGGGTGATTTGTCAGCAGATGAATTGCACGGAATATCAATATGGACAATTGAAACTTCTGTTTTATGAGGGAAATGGGGCAAGCTACAGGTCAGACTGAAGACCCTGGAACCCCACTAAGGCAGATGACCTGCAGCAGAAGTTTTCTTCAATTAAAACTTCTGGTGACTTTGAAAATTGCACCAGAAAAGACATTTTGCTCCTATGGTGCAGATAGCTCTGTTACAGGGATAGTGTCTAATGGGACCAAATGTAGTGGCTGGATGGCCCAATGCCAAGCTGCTGATTGTAGCTTTTAGTCATGTGGGTTTTTACCAATCTCTAAAATGTCAGACGAACTGTTTGGGGGCGCCTAACAGCATTTGCCTCTCCTCCATGAGTTATTCCAAGACTTGGAAATATCTAGAGAACAGAAGCATTAAAGTATCTGGACCTGCTCTTCCACTTGCAGTGTTCTCTCCAGCAGGTTTGTGGGGGCGTGTTAAAACAGCTGGATCCCATTTGTCCTGGCACTTGCAGTGCATTTACTCCTGCTCCTAGGAATGGTGAACACTTCTCTGGCAGGGAACAGCAGCATTCTGTCCTCAGCTGCTGCTGCTTTTCCTTGAGCATAATTAAGCAGAGTGCAGGCATAGGAAGAATCAGCCTCTAGAGCCATATTTGCAGAATTAATTTGCAAGATAAGTCAGGAAATTTATAGGATCGTTCCAATGTACTACGGAAAGATTAAGAAAATCCCTGTAATGTTAAAGCAAGTTATAGTCTTTTCCAAGGGCAAAGGGATTCTTACAGTGCCTATGTGTGCACCCTGTGAAATGAAGATAATGTTGACAGATAATGGCATTTAAAACCTCATCAATATTTTAGTCTTTTGAATTGCTTTACTTGTCTCCAACCTGTATTATCTTCAGTACTGCAGATTCTGGGATTAACATGCTGTGACTCTGAACATGCAGCAGGGATTAGGAATGTTGTAGTTGGGCCTGGCTGATTGAAAAGAGTTGGTGTAGAGCTATGGGAATAAGGAGGATATTCAGGATGCTGAAGACCTGATCTCCCTTTGCCTGTTTCAGAAAGGAAGGTTAAAATTCTCTTAGTTTCTCAAAGAGAAAAGCAGCAGAAAAGAAGAATTTTAATTAATTTCTTTGTCTATCAATGTCCTTCCCAAAATATCAAATCCTTTAATGCCCAAAACAGTCTGTAGCATCTCACCTAATGAGACCCTTCACTTAACAGATTCATCAAGACAGATAGGACTTTGATACCTTTTTATATAAGGGCTGCACTTAATAGTGGTAGGAAAACCCCTCAGCAGGTTTCTCCTGTGAGTTATTTCGCCATCGACAAAACCGTCAGCACCTAAAAACGGACTCACTCTAACAGTTCACAAAATAACACCTTTATTAATACAAGTTTGTGACAACTTATAGGGTTTGTGTCGTCGGTGATAACGTTTAACTGCTGAAGTTATACTAAAACCAGGTAGCAACGACAACAAGGCTGGGCATGAGCACACACTCTAAGGCAAAGCAACTTCCAAAGAATATTAATACTGCAAAACCTAAGCAAAAAACTCTAAAGCAAAGCCACTCGCAAAGCACACGCTCTAAAATAACTTACAAAAAACTTACAAGCTTAAAGCAAAAACTTAAGCGCGCACCCTAAAGCAAAAGCAACTTACAAAGAAGTAAGACAGCTTACAAATAATAAGTAAAGCAAAGACTTAAGGACCCCCCCCAAAGCAAAAGAACTAACAAAGGATAAGTAAATATTTTAAAGTACTGTGGAGCAAAAGTAGAATTAGTGTATATGTATAAAGCAATCACTCTCCTCAGGGCGTCCCAGGCAGCTGGAAGGAGAAAAGGTAGTCCCTCGGTTACCTCCGCAGTGTTGATGGAACTTCTCCCCGATTTTTTCTTATGTCCCATCTCTTTTTATACCTTTTTCTTTAGGCAGTTTTAGTGGCTATAGTCAATAAACTAATTTTTGGGGTGATAGACAGAATGAAACAGGCCCAAGGATCCACTTCCTGAGTTCCCAGCAGCCAGGATGTTCACGGAAAAAGGCCGTGTTATCTCCATATCACTCCTTTCTTCATTTTAATCCTTTTTTCAGTTTCTGGAACGTCTCCCCTTGTGCTGGGTTTTTCCAGGAAACCATCAGGAACCTTTTTCTTCCTTTGTGTGGCCTTAGCTATCACCTTACAGGTGTACATAAATCCCAGCTCAGAAGGCTTCATGCAGAAATGGGGATAAACAACAAATATGATTTGGGCTCTTTTGATAGCACGTTTCTTTTTATGTAGTGCTTTCCATACTGCTTAGACATCTGGTTGGCCTCTGATGACCATGTCGTGATTGCCACTGTGGTTTTCTTACTGGCGTCTGGCTGTGCAGCTGTGTCCTCTCCTCCTGGCTGAAAAGCTTGCTGCTCCCCTCCCTGCCTCAGCTGCATCACTGCTGTACTGTTATGCTGTAGTTCACTTCAGACTACACTCAGATCCATTTAAAGGTAAATCTTGGCAGAGAATATGGCCATTCTTTACACTTTGTTAGACAGGCAGAAGCCTGTCATGTTGACTGACTTGATGCTGAGTATTTCCAGACAGCTCCCTCTTGTTCCAGGTGTCTTTACCTGTTTTTGCATTTAGACACTGTTTGCTGTCTGTCTTGGGAGCCCAGTTTGAGCAGATGCTCCCTTCATTTATAAGAGAAATGCCATTGGAAGAGAAAGCTCCATGAACCTGTTCAGTTTGGCATTTCTTCCTGTAGCCCAGCAGTCCACTTGACCTAATTAGTCACTCAGCAAAGCTGTGGGTGGAAGGACCACCAGTTTTTGAGATTCAGTCTGTACAAGAGCAGACATTTCCACAGGACCTTTATAGATCTGATGGTCTTGGTCACCTCTGTGTTGCATTAAATGATGGATAGTTTTTTTTGCAGTTGTCCTTTCACCAAAGTATGAGCAGGTTAAGACTGTACCATGAGCACACAACTGGCAGAGAAAGTGTGCCAGTGAAATTTTGGATTGAGAAATTGTGGAAAAAGTTCCCAAGGGAGTCTTTTGAAACCAATGCCAATCTTCTCTAGTTTGACAACAACAGGACTTCTTAGCAGGGATGTGTCTGTTATGAGTTCAGGAAAGCTAAAGGAGCCCAGGTATGTGGGTTATATATTTCCATATAGTTTCAATTATTTCACGTGGGCTGAAACAAGTCTGGAGTCTGGCTAAAATTGCAGTTCCAAATCATGTCCATTTAGTGTCTTCTGACAGAGGTGAAAGAAGTAGAGGCAGAGCCTCCTGGGGAGCAGAGTTATTCTGAAGCTCCTGGCTGTGCCGAGGCCATGAGTTGTCCTGTGTGCTCCATCCCAGGGTCTCCCTCCCTCAGCTCTCCTGGGGGTCCTTGCATTCACCAGATCCCTGTGAGGAAACTCTGGGTCTTTTGGTCGTGTGAGGTGAGGCATTACGTGGGATGTTTGAGTGTGCTGTTGTTCTTCGATGTGAATTTAAGGAGTTTAGTCTTCATCCGGTTTAAAGTGTATGGTGCCGACACAGGTCTTCAGAAAAAGCCTCAGTCATCTTCCTTAGCAAATATGTGTGATTTGCTGCCAAGTACTTACACTTTTGTAATATACTGCGGGTGGTGCCGCTTTAATCTGTGAAAATGCTGCTTTGGAAAGTGTGTGTCAATAGCTGAACCCACTGAACTTCCAATTCTCTGAAATCTCTTTTGCAGCCTATTTTAAACCTGATTTAGTGGATTGTTTGTGAATGGTGCATTTCAATCTGAGTGCCTGGTGCTGTGAATCCAGTCCCCTGTCTGCAGCCATGGGAGTGCTCCAAGGGAATGTTCACGTAATCAGCATAGGCATTTCATGCAGGATGGATCTTGGAGAATCTTGTGAGTTTTGTTAAATGTAAGATAAACAACCTGGCCTCCAGTTTGGCTTTACATTCAGTAATGCACTGCATATGCTAAACATGCCACTGCTCTGAGTTTAATCTTGGGCACCAACAATACCTCTGGCAACATTAAAGTCGGACAATTAGTCTAAAATTTACATTGTTTACCCCTGTTGCAAAAAACAGAGACAGTGCCTCATCTCTGTGAGTCTGACCTGTGTATTTGCTACCTCTCCACCATACATTCAAAAGTGTACGTCAAGGGTCTTTTTAAAAAAACTTCATCAGAGGAAACATTTTGCTTTCTTTTTCCTTTTAAAGATAAATCTATTCGGTCTTAGAGCAGCTGCCCTCACAGATTACTGCATAGTTAATCAAAGTTGAGGCTTAACGTTTCAAATCCAGCTGGTTTTTGGCAGCAAATGCTAGCAGGTCACTAAATGCACTTAGCCTGGATGCCTTAAAGCAATCCTCTTTGACTGTGGAGGAAACAGTTTTTAAGTTTGCATTTATCTTGCATTTCCCATTGCTTTTCCTTAGACTTTTGCGACTGACAGGTATTTGTGATGCTCTCGCAAACTGCCCAGCTGTTTGCAGCCTGCAAGGCAGAGGAAGAAGGGTAGATCTTCAAGTGGTGTAAAACTGCTGTTGATTTGCTCAGTTTGCACAGCTACGTAGCAGTTTGTCTACTCTGCCCAAAACATACAGCTTTTACTACTGCTAGGATTTTGTAGGTGGTTCCTGGAAATATGAAGAGTGGAATAGGATTCTGATTTTCCTCTGTGGTTCGGGATTTTTCACAGGAAAACTTGGCATCTTTCAGTTAGAGATGTGTCAGTTAGTGCAGAAAAATCTACTAAATGGAATAAAATTGTTGGCAACGAGGGTGCAGGCTGGGCTTCACTAATTTCCAGTCTTAGGAAATGGTGAGGCTTAGCTTGGTCACCTTCTACCTATGTTTTTTTGAGGACCTAGGTTAACACCTCTGTTGCTGTCCAGAAGTATTCTCCATCATCTGCTGAGATAAAAAGCCAGTAGTGTGCCAGAATGTCTTGTTTGTCCATGTTTTTACAGCTTTGCCTTGCTATGTGTTGCTAATCAATTCCTTCTGATCTGTTCCTGTACAGCTAAAAGCATAGCCTGAAAGCCAGAGATAACAGTACAAATCCTTTCTGGCTTTTCCACATCTGTGATATGAAATGTCATGCTGCTCCCACTTCAGCTGGTAATGCTTCAAATTATTGGAGTGAGAAGCTGTAAAATAGATCCTTGATAATGCATGTGTGTGAGTTTAATGGCTATGAGTAGATTAACCTTGATTCAAGAGGGGTGACAACCTTGTCTTGATTTATAACAAGCAGTTATGTTACCAAAGAGATTTAATTTGCTTTGAACATTCTCCTTTATAGATGTATTGTATTGCATTAGCTGCTGTACTCCTCACAGAAAAATTGTCAGGATTTCTCTGGGTAAAGATCAAGTGACCTCCAAAACAGATAGTTGGCTCTATTTAAGTCTCAGCATTTATCTCACATGGGAACATCTGATATCTGTTTGATAACTGCTCATTGTTTATTTCCTTCAATAAAGGGAAGTTGTACAGATTCAGAAGGCAGTTATTTATATTCAGAGCAATTAAGTTTTGTTAGCACTGTTCTGACCTTGCTCTGAAGAAACCTCACTTGTTGGAAATTCTAACTCCTTGAATACCTAAAATACCATAGCTACACAAGCAGTATAGAAGGATTACATTCTTTAATAATAAATATTGATGAAAGAGAGCATTGAAACCAGACATCAGTGCTAGTCAGAGGATCTGGTAACACTGAGCTTTGCAAGCATTGCAAGGCACCTGACTGTACTACTTCTTCATGGCAGCTTGGATGCTCAGTGACCTCTAGTTTTAAGTGGATTTACAATTTTAAAGGCCAAAATAATTTCACTGGGCTAAACAGGCTACGCTTTGAGACCAAATGTTATTGCCCGTCGTGCCATATCTTTACAATTGGAAACTGCTTATGGCTCTCATGTTCTCATGCCCTTTTCTTTAATTCTGCATGAAGAGAGGAATAGCAATAATGGGAGAATGTCTTGGGCTCCTGGGATAAGAGATGAGAAGCTGTTATTAATCTCTCTTAATAGCTGTATTTTCAATGCTCTCATTTGTAGAAGTTCAATGAAGGGCCAATTGCTTTAAAATGGTAGGAAGCAATTAGGAATGCAATCTTTATTTAAATAGATAACTGGTGATAGACTATTTTAGTGTTCTGTTCTTCCACCCTAAAGTTATGATACAGATTTTATATCCTTATTCAAATTGAAAGGACAAAGTAGCATGTTTAGAGTTTAGCTTTGCATACTGTTCCATGTTACCTGAAAATAAAATCAAAGTTCAAACCCATAACGGTTATATTTAATTTCATTTCAGTTACTGGCTGTGCTTCAGTCAAGCTCTCATTGCAATTCCCATTCCTTCTGAACAGCAGTTTCCTTGGCAAGGGGAGTTTAAAGTTGCTGGTTAGGTTTTTACCTTGTCTTTCCACCACCAGACAGACACAAGAGGGCTGAAAATCTGTGCCTGCTGCCTTCTGTGAGATGTAGGGAGGAGCAGGAAAGGAACAGCTGGGGAGTTACTGGAGAATTGTGATTTTCCCCCCAAATTTCCAAAAATGCTTGTAAGGATCACCATGTCAGAGGCTTGTATTTGTAGGTCTGTTGAGGGAAGGTCAAGTGCATCCCTCAGTTTCTTGCGTGACCACAGAATAGTCCCAGTAACACTCATTTCTAACTCCTAGGTTCTCTAAGCCAGAGTGCACCTGGCAGGAAGGTAAAAGGTTTCTGGTACACCAGAGTCATCTCAAACACTTCTTCTTTGGAAAACAGGTTTATCTGCAATACAAACGGGATTATTGGAGCTTGGCTGGATCTTTAGACATGAAGGGCACATGCCTTCCTTATTCTGCAGTTATTTTAGAAGTTTCAGGGTTTACTGGTAATGCAGGTGATTTACAGAACATCACTTTTCAATAGCACTTGTGTTGCCAGTCACTGTCATACACCAGAACAGCAGGAAAGCAATTCTGTGACTATGGTAATGCTTCAGCTACAAGCTAGAGGTGAAATAAAACTGCAGGCAGGCTGCCTGTTAGAAGAGTTATTTATATGAACAGCTTTGATAGTACTTTAAAATCTGCTTTTCTTCTGATGTGGAAAATTGTGAAGGATGAACAGATGGGACCTTTTCACAGCTGGGTGTAGGCACAGCACACTCTGTTAGTACTTCTGGCCCCTGTGCAGAATGCAGAACAGCTCCTGTGTCCTGGGACAGGGCACAGCTGCAGCTGTGGTGTCTCCTGTGGGCTGTGACTGTGCCTGGCTGACGTGCCCTGCAGAAGGAACACGGGAAGTCGCAGCACCCTGGCCAAATACTAACATGGGTACTTGTGCTGTGTTGCTTCTGCACAGCCTCCTGTGAGGGCTCTGTGAGCCTCTCCTAAGCCTTTTCCACTTGGATCAGCAGAGCATGTGAACATCTCGTGCTCCAAAGAACCATTTTTGTAACAAAAGTAATGAGAACACAAAGAACTTTCTTTGTTCTCTTGCCTCGTATGTATTTGTCTGGTTGCAATCATATATTTTCACCATTCACTTGTTCTGTTGCTTTATAATGAAGATGTTGTTTGAAGCTGACTGCTCTAGATTGCTTGTGCCTTATGCTTGGGAAGCCCAGCAAATTATTACCTGGCTTTGAAACTGCAGGGGTAATAAGTTTATGAAACACAGTTCTTGTGGTCTAAGATAGCTAATGCTGGAGCACCTGTGACTCACCAGTGTTCCCAGTTTTCTGCTATGCTCTGTGAATTTAACGGGGTTGATGGGATATGGCTGTAAGAGACAATAATTCAAGCTGTAAATAACATTCTTAATAACACCTTTTCCACGCTTGGCCTCTGTGACCGTATATTCACCAGTGCAGTTACTGCTGAAGGGAGTACGAGGTGTTGGTAGGAAAACTCCTGCAATTTGAGGGGGCAGCAGTAGTGTGGGGAGGAAGAGGAGGCAGCAACCACATCAGCATTGTAATTTGGGATGTGTGAGTGCTGTTGGAGCAGCAAACCACCTGCCTCAGGGGCATTACGTCCATGGTTTCTCTTGTCTTTCCCTTCCTGTCAAAGCTCCCAGGCCTCTGTTTTATCATTTTTAACCTGATGCAATTTCCAGCTGCTGTGAAGTGGACACTCTACAAAACTAGATAAAAACTAATTTTTGGTGTTAGTTTTCTAGTAAAATAAATGATCCCATGGCTGTAGAAATGTAAGGTTTTAGTCAATGAGGAAAATATAACAGTGAAAACTGTTTAGTACTCATAAGTTTCAGAAATCATTTTGCCCCGATCAGACAATAGAAATTCATTTATCCAGTTATAAGTTTAAAATAAACAAAATAAAATCCATTCTGGCTGCAATGTCCAAATTGGAATCCTCAGATAATTATTCTGAAAATTGTCTAAAAAGTCTAAAAGCTGAAGTCTTCTGACCGAGATATATCTTAGTTATACGAAGATGCATTATTTAGTAGATAGTCTTGAGAGTTTGTTTGCCACCCTTCTTGTCTCCAAAGAATTGTGCAGAAGAGACAAGGTAGTTATCCAATGTTTGCTCCTCTTTAATCCATATAGATTTTGTATATTGGTGGTGCATAATTTGTTTTCATGTAGAAAACATGCAGAATGAATGGATCATCACAGTAATTCATGTTCACAACAAAGCAGCATCCGAGACATGTTTTTTCATGGTCATCATCTAAGTGCTCCTCTGCTTTCACTTACCTACTCCTGCAGCTGTAAGATAACTTTCCAAGCATTTGAGCTAATTTAGAGTGTGCATCGACCAAGGGATGATAGACAGTGCTTTTGCTGTCTGCCAGACCTGAATAGTCCACACTTTGGCACACTTTTTTCAGGCTGACAAGTCACCTCTAACGTGCTCAGAAGCTGATTTCCAGATAGCGAATGGTCCTGGACAGCAAAGTGCCCTCCACATGTGCTCAGCTCTTGTCAGTCCTTGCAGCATTGGCAAGGACAGGTTTATGGCATTCTTTCTCACTGAAAACTTAATGGGAAACCAGGTGGGATTTCCAGTGTGTTCACATCAGTACTGGCCCTGAGGCATGAGGCCTGGTACCACTTTTGGGGGCTGAGAACTGGGTCCAGGGAGAGAGGCTGAGGAAACAGAGGCTATAAAACTGGGAAAAGAGTTTCTAGAATTATCGTCAACTATCAGACAATCAAAATTTAACATTTCTTATGGACATGGTGACTTTGTTTTTCCCAGGGTGGCTGGACTTCAGCACTTCCTATCCCCCCAGCCCACTCTCCTTTAATGATCTGATT
Source organism: Cephalopterus ornatus (assembly GCA_013396775.1). NCBI lineage: Eukaryota > Metazoa > Chordata > Aves > Passeriformes > Cotingidae > Cephalopterus > Cephalopterus ornatus. The sequence goes on from VZRE01002018.1 coordinate 240,668, forward strand.
GCTGTTATTACTTGTGATTGTCACAGAGGGCATGGATATGAATAACTATAACCTGTGCATTTGGAAAAAATAATCTGTTGATCTCTGAGATCAGAAGAGCAGCTTAAATTTTCACATAATCTGATATTCAGAAGCAGAAAGCATGGAAATTATGTCTGTGCCAGACTAACTGGGATTTGTGCTTTGGGATTTGTATATACCGTGCATGCAGACACTGGGAGGAAGAGCTGTTTAATAAGGGAGACTGGGAGGAATGGCTGAGCTTCCTGTGGGCTCTCTTTATTTAGGGGAAGGGAAAGAAAAATCAACTTTCCAAATATACCTTTAAATAAGTGAAATCTTGAGCTTGTGTTTAGGATTCTTCCATGGGTATTTCAGAGGTCATGTGAGTAATCCTAGAAATACACCTGCTGAAATGTTCGAGGTTACTGGGATGTCACTGTGCCCCACAGATTGTTGCCAGTCAGATCCAGTGTGCTGGTAAGGCTCTTCTGCAAAAGCATGGAACACTCTCCATCAACCCTGAATTCATCTGGCAGACAAGACTTTTCATGTCTTGCCCATCCAAAGTTCAGACATGAGGATTTTCCAAAGAGCACCGGCTGCTGTGCTGCACATTAGGTCTTAAAAACAGTTTTCTTTTTCTTAGGCAGGATGACGTTAAAGAAAGGATTCTTAGCCCTGAGGAAAGTCTTCTTCCTAGGAATGCTTCTCCTGTGCTAGAAAAGCTCAATGGCACAGCATTGGTGGCTTTCTAACCATTAGCAGAATTTTGATTTTAAAACTGAGTGGTTTTGGTGCTACAGGTGCTTTTTTATTAGTTGGTTTTTTTTGTTCCCACAGTTGTTTTTCTCTTCAGTTCCTGTTTTTTATTGTCACTGATAATGATAGATTGGAAGGAGCGTATCCCAAGCTTTTGTCTGGATTTATAGAGTGCTTTCATGCAACACACTGAAGCACCCTGGTTTGAAACTCTTACTATTTGGAATGATTAAGGTTGGAATGATGCATGTGCTTTATTGTAGCTGTCATGCTACTTCCAAGAATTTCAATCTTGATGTCCTTTTATTGTGAATGATATAATGCAGTTACTTTGACTGTGTAATTAATGCCCTTTTATTATCATGACAAAGAGTTCCCCCAGAATGATGCTGAGAAGATTTTAGGTTATTTTATTGAATTTTTTGTCTTCTCTGCAATTCATGACTGTGCAACACACATGAACTGCAGGAGGAGTTGCCTCTTGCATTTAGACGAAGACAGCTTATGCCCTCTGCTGAGCTCATGACATTTTTAAACTCAAGGTGGCGGATAAATGCAACGGGAGGGTGGGAAGGCAGAGAGAAGGTTGGAACTCAGGAAACAAAATATAGGTACTTTCATACAGTAGTTTCATTTCGCAGCAGACATTTTTATTTACAACACTGCAGGGGTTTTGACAGCCTCCTGTTTGCACAGGAGAAGTCTGAGTTACAGCTTGACAAGCCTGTTACTGTAAAGCGGAACCAGGGATTCCTACTCTTTTGCTAAAGTCCTCCTGTGCCATTCATAAGTGGTAAAAATCCCCCTGGATAAATTCTGTTCAGAAAAGACATGGGCAAGGCCTGTTTTTGAAGCCTTCAGCTGCCATTACAGCTACTTTTTTTTTTTTTTTTTTTTTTTTATA
>VZRE01002018.1:242345-255155 GCA_013396775.1 Cephalopterus ornatus
TTTTTTTGTGGCAGAGGCAGGCCACATGTTCATAAAACATGAATTTTTATTTGTTTGGGGGTTTTCATTGAATAGCTGCCACAGTGGGAAAAAGTCCCTCAGGGCAGGAGCTGTTCAAGTGCAAAGGCAGGAAGGTTGGTGGTTTCTGGGGGGCACCCTCAGAATAAATAAATGTGGCAAACTTCAGTGCAGACCATGTGTACTGCACAGCGTCAATTCCCCAGCCTAGTATTTTTTCTCCCATAAATTATCTATTTTTGCATTATCACTCAAGGATGCTGCATGATCATCTAATTACTTAATAAGATGCCAATTGCTAGTAATGCTACAGCAGACCTTTACAAGTCAATTTGAGGTACCTTTTTCCACTGCAAACATTAATTATTGGCATTGTGTTTCTCACTGACACCTCCACTGCCGGAGTGACAGCAGCACAACTCACCAGTTTGATATTTCTATTGTGTCTATACAGAAAAAAACACTGGAAAAGACAACCTGTTATTTTAAAATCAGCACTGAGGAGTTCCTACTGTGTGCACGTGGAGTTAGAGCAGGAATACTGCAAAGAGTGACCCAGCTGAAGGCAGGTCCATCCAATGACGAGAAGTCACTCAAGAAACAGTGGTGGGAAGCGCTGAAACAACAGACTTTGCACGCAGGAGTGTTGGCATATCCTTTGAAAAGAAGGTAAGACTGACTGGTTGTTGTTTTTTTTCCCCTTTGATTATAAGTGAATAATTTATTGTCTCCTGAAGTGTCTTTATTCCCAGTGAAAAATGCAAGCATATTGTCTAATAAGTAATGATGGAGTTCAATGGTGTGTTCATGCTGTTCTATAAAAAGTCGTTCAAGTGTCAACAAAAAAAATTATAATTTCCAGTTTTGTAGTCCAAAACAGTTGTTACTTCTCATTTTCTGGAGGTTTCTTAGAGTGTGAGTGTTCTTTATACATGATACTGAAATGTACTGAAACAGGTGTGGTCCTCAATCTGTTTTACATCAGCTGTCTTTTTAAGGCTGAGAATATTGAAGGGGAGAAATATGTGAGATGTTTGTCAAAGAAGCACCAACCAAACTTTTGATTCAACCTCATTTCAGCCAACATGAATCACTGCAAGTAATGGGTATAGAGATGTAAAAATGGATATGAGAAATGTTCTCAGGCTTTATTTGTACATCAAAAGGGTAAATAAATGCTGCCTCTGTGTGCTGGCTGCAGGGTGAATAGATTTTTTGCAAGGCTTCTAAATTTGTACTGACACAGGCTGTACCTTTTTTCTTTCCAAGACTTGAAATTTTATATTGTGAAATTATCAGATAGCTCGATTGAATTTATTTCTGCCTCTGAGTGAAAGAATAATAGTTTTAACAAAAGCTTTGAGAATGTAATTGTGAATAGAGTGCTTACATAGAAATACTAATTACACTTCTTCAATGAACATCTGTGTGAACATAGATTTTCTGAGGGGGAAAAGTTATGCTGAGAAGCATGGCCTTCAAACCTGTGTGAGACATCCTTGCTCCTGGAGGAAGTGCTAATTCCACTTCAGTTGCAGCCAAGAGGGATTGCGCTGGGTTGACAGCATTCTGTCATCTGAGTTCCTGGGTCCATGTGTGAGATCACCTCACTCTTGTTTCTGCTTTCATCCCTTTCTGTTTCAGTTGGGATGCACGTGGGACTTTTGCTGAAATATACTTAAGACTGTCAGCATGGGTTGCTGTAGGATAAATTCTGTGTTACTGTCAGGATGAGCTCATGTGTACCTTTTATTCAGTTTCTCATAAGTTGCACATTACAATGGTCAGTTTATTTCTGACATTTGCACCAGCTCCCATACCTCAACACTGCATTGACATCTACAGTTTGAACAAATCCTCATTGCTCTTGCTTTTGATGACATAGCAGACAGGGGCCCTGGCCTCAGACGGAGCTTTTACATGTCCCTGTAAGACAAATCAGGGTTGCTGAACAAAAGACCAGTGGCTTTACTTTAAAAGGAATAAAAAAGAGAAAAAAATACTCAAAAAAATACTCAAAAGACAGTAAAAAAAATGCAGATTTCCAGTGCTTTTCCACTCGCTTTTCAGGGGGGAAAGCTTTCTTCCTCCCCCTGTTTTAGTCTCCCTCCTTAATGCCAGGTAGACTCAGTATTAGGATACTTGGATGGCAGCTCTGTAGCGACGTTGAATTTGTTAGGTCCCTGTGAGGTTTCCTGGCGGGCAGTATCATGCTGCATTAAGAAACTTCCTGTGACCTTCATAAGAAATCACTAAACTGTTTATTTGCTATGGCTTTCCTTTCATTACTCTGATTAGAAAGTATGATTTCATAGAAGCATGTTCTTCACGTTCCTTCTCAGCTTTCTGCATTGGCATTTTAAAAAAAAACTAAGCAAAGCAAAAACCCCAAAACCACCACCAACACCACAAGAGAAAACAGCAAAACCTCCCAAACACCCAAGAATCCAAAACTCAAACAAAAAGCAAAAAGCCACCATCTACAACATAAATCAAATGAGGGTGTAATTCTGATCCATGTGAAAGAAAAGGGAAAAAATAATTTACAGAATTGTCTGCTCTGCTCTACTTACCTCACTTTGGGAGTAAACTCAGTTATAAAATATGTGCTGTTTCATAATTACCCTTACCGCCAGAGGACCAGCTCTGATCCCTGCAGGCTCAACGTGGTTTGGGTGGTGTTAACACCTGGGTTATCTGCCCCAGTGTTTTCCCTTTGGAATAAGGCACGGCCAGTAGATATTTCTCTCTGAACCTACCAACAGGAGGTCCTTTTGCCAAGTGATCACAGTAGGTTGCTCTCTTCAGCAGTGTGGCCTTGCCAGAATGCTCACGGGGTGTGGGGGAAGTCCTGAAAGCTGGATGCAACTCAGGTGGAACGGTTCCATTTAATCCTTTACTCAAATGAAAAGACAAATTATCTTTATGATTAATACTTTAAGAAAATATATTCATTATCTTCCTTCAAAGAGACTCTATGGAAACCCTACTTCAATTGTGGCCTCTGGTTCCCAAAAAACACAGCTTGTGCGGCCATAGCATACTTTAGTCTAAAGATAGACCCATGACCCTTAAGTCTATAAATGTTGCATTTTTCATTGTTGAACACCTCTCCTTTCTAACAGCTTTGCCAAAATTCAAGTTTTCTCCAATTCTGCTCTCAATTCTCACACATAGATCAAGATCATGCTGCAGTTCTTAAAATCCCCAGGCACCTCAGTTGCTTTCTTGATGAAAAACCATGGACAGGACAGGTCAGCTATAGGCTGACCATGGTTTTATTTTTATTCAGCCCTGCTGTTGTTATCTCTTTGTGTCTTTAGATGATAAAAATAGATGTGGGCACTTGAGGGGATTTTGTGTTAATTTGCTTGTGTGTGTATGACATCTGATTCTCATGCCCCAGGGACTCTTTGCTACTGCAGTAGTATAAGGGGCCTTTAAATATTACTGCTTTATTTTGATGGATTGCCATAAAAAGGCTTGACTGTAAAGGAGAATCAATTTTGTTCTGCTGTTAGTGGGAATTAAGCCACTGTAAATTCAAGATAAAGTTGTTCTTAACTTCAAATTTGTGTTGTCATTAAGAAGGGGTTTGGTTTGTTTTGGGTTTTTTTTGACTTCCTAGGATGGATTCTCACAATGTCCCTCAGAGCAGCCCAGATCCTGGAGTCCAGTGCCATTCTCTGGGGCCTGTGCAGTTCTTCTATCCTCTGCAGAGAGGATTTGAAAATAGTGGGATTGAGTTTTAGAAACTCACTGTGGCAATCACATTCTATCTATTGACTCTCTACGTATCCAAAGCCTGTGTTCATATTCAAATATGCCTCGTCTTTCAGAGGAGAAGATAGGAAAGGGTTTGCAGTGCTGGTACCAATTAACATTAGCATGGCTTTGAGTGGTCTCGTGTTGGGGGAATTTCTTCCCCGGACTTGTGCTCTGTTGGTTGTATTTAGGACCAGTGTTTGGCTCTCAGGATGCTACTGAGTGGTCACCACAAAGCTGAAGGATTTAAGTGAGGGAATCCTTGAGACTGCCTTGCAAAATACGGGATGACAAAGACACCAACTGGTGTTTATTTCTATCTGGATAAAGTTGCCACCCCCGCAAGGAGACTAAGGATTGAAAGCTGGATTAGAAATAAGGCAAAGAAATGTTGGTGATAGCTGGCTATTGGTAGTTACATGAAACTTTCAGTGCCTGGAGAAAGTGCTTCTCCCGAAGGTTAGAATCAGCCTTTAGTTTAAGGGGAAACAAGTAGCACAGTTATTTTCTTATTATCCTGGTTAATGCTTTTCCCTGGGTTTTACCTCCCTATTTTGTGCCTGCTGTTGGTTAAGCCTGAGTTCCCACACTCAAAATTTGCAGGTTTTTTTTCACATATACTGAGATAAATTTAATTGCAGAGAAATGCAGAATGTTAATTGCTGAACACCTCCCTGAGGAAAAAGAACCCCAGAAACCCAAAGCCCAGCAACATTGTTTTGGTCATTTCCCACGTACCTGCTCTGACAGAGTAAAGCACATTCGACTGAGGTACTTGTAAAGCAGTTGAATTCCTCTTTTTGTCTTGAACTTAATGGCATGAACAGCCAACACTCAATATAGCAGATAACAGAGAGTGAAGTAATATCAGGCAACCAAGTTCAGGCAATAACTGTTCTTCAGTTTTCCAGTCATTTCATGCATTTGATCTCTTTATTTTTTCAACACTGTTTCATGCTGGTATTAAACATACTTCCACTTCTGATAGTTGCACCAAAGTACCTCTGTAAATATTTTCTATGAATTAAAATCTCTAAACCTTTACATTTGCAAAATTGATCCAAGCATTTTGCATGGATAAAGATACAGACTGATTTAAAACATCTTTTTTAATCTATTCAGATAAAATGGTGCTGTTAAAGAGAGAAGTATTTATTCAATTCTTTTTGTATGCTTCAGAAGACAGTGTTTTGAGCCTTGTGCTGATGTCAGTGAGCTCATTATCATTTTGATCAGAACAGTGATAACCACTTTATGTCTAAGAACAACAGCTGGTCACAATGTTTTATGAGTATACACAGTTTTAAAAACAAAAAAGTACAGAACAGTGATTTTCGTAGACTTTGCCTTGTCTTTTGTCATCTTTCAGAGGGTATTTCAGCTCACTTCTTTCACATTTGTCAATCCTTAATTTTGAAGAAAGGAAATCAGTGACATTCTCTGTTATGGATGTAATGAGCTGACTCCAGTCAGAAAACCAGCACATCAGAGCTGCTCCTGAGGAGCTTATGCAAATCCTTCTGAGCATCACCATTCTTCAACAAAAATCAAAACAATCCCCCTGATTTCGGAGGCGTTGTTTCTATACTCCCTCATTTCACACACACAAACATGCCACAGTGCTTTAACTGCTGACTGTCCTCTCAGCTTTGGAGTTTTATCAACGATCAGGGAAAACTGCTGACTACCTAATTAATCCACTTTGTGAAGATGCTTAGCCACTTGGGGAAGAAAACATTATTGTTTGGGCTGAATGTGTGTTTACTTAAACAAACTGGCAGCTGGATTGGCAGAGTGAAGCCGGTGCAATTCCTCCCCAGAATCCATGGTGCACTCGAGCAGGCAGGGGATTTACTCCTGCATGAATACTGTTCTAATCTCCTTCAAACCAACCCCTTGTTTGATATGTTACTGTGGATTCAGGCACTCTTAAATCACCTTGTTTTACAAGCCACTCAAGTGTTGCAGTATGAGCACCGTAAAATCATAATAGTCACTTTTACTCCTGTTCTTATTCCGCTTGTTTATATCCACTGTGCTGTTTGAGGATTTCCTTTTGCAAGGCTCTGCAGGAACCAAATGTCACTCCGTTCTGGGAAGCTGCCCTGTGCTTGTAAGGAATGCTCTGTTGTCCTCCATCTGCTCCATGTGGGAAGACACCCGTGAAAGCTCAGGGCAAGAACATAAATGCTCTCTGGCAAAATAACCCTGGAAGTACGCCTGTTTTGATCCTGATAATCCTAATCATCCTGATCTCTATCCATGGTCATGTTTTCCGAGTTTTCTTCTGAAAAACTGCTGTTTAAAAAAAAGTTCACGATCTGGAACTGAAACTTTGTTTAAGGCACTGGTTTAGTGCCTTGGGGGGGATTCTCAGAATATCTCTGGGGTTGGAGGTATTTCCCCTCATTTTACGTAAGAATTCAGGGGATTTGTGCTGGCTTTCTGTAGTTCCTTGTGTGATAGGGCAGTGACAGGCATCAGATTCTTGCACTCTCACTGTCCATTCTGGTGAATCTGATCTGACCGTCCCTTGAGGTGATCTTGATATTACATGTACTCATGAATAACTAGAGGAGAGGGGGAAAGGAGCGGGGGAATGGTGGAAGAGAAAAAAAAAGAAAAAAAGAAAAAGAAAAAAGAATTGACAGCCTTTTTATTGGAAAAAAAAAAGTTTAAAAAAGACTGTGACGGTTTTTCTTGGGAACAATGAGCAAGCAGCACAACAGCAAGTGTCATTTGAAGTCCATGGTCAATAAATTCAAGAGATTACAGTTTAGAAGAAATAATTTCAGCTGCTTGGGCACCTTACTGAGTGTTCCATTACTGGCAATATAACGATATTTGCAGTATTAATGGCTCCCCAGCTGGCAAGGCTTGCCACATAGGCAGCAGCCATTGGAGAGCAACAACAGAAGAGGGTGCTTAGAGAGAGGGAGGAGGATACCAGAGATTTAATGACCTGAAAGTGAAGCATTTGAAATATAATTACATGAAGAACATTTGTTTTTCCTCTTGTGATGATGTTTGAATAACAAGGACTGCAGTACCTGCAAAGGAATTGGGAAGTAAATAACAGCTAGGGATTTGTTTTCTTTAGTTTCAAGAAGGGACATGATTTGAAGTGTAGTATTTGATTTAAATGGCCTCTCTCTGAATTTGAGAAGTGAGGGAAATAAACGGAAATCTGTTTAAGTCAGAGGGATGAGATCCCTTGTTAGTGTGTACACAGATGCACTTCCAGCTTAATTTCAAGGCAGTTTTTATTTATCCCAACTGTGCTGTGCAACAGCCACAGAAGAGCTGGGCTACCTCAGGTGTATGTGATTGCCATTTGTGTCTGGTTTTTAGTAAACCCTGCTCACACATCTCAGATGAGGGAATGGTATTTGCCATGGGGCCTTTGGACCTGAGGCTGCATCACTGGGAAGGGAGAGAGGCCAGGTGCTCAGGAAAGGATTCATTTTGCAATTTTCTGTCTCTTCTCTGAGTCAAAGCATTCCTTCCCACCATCACCGAGTGCAGTCTAAGTGAAGAGCAGATATCGAATAAGGTGTGGATTGCCCAGGGACTGCTGTGCTGCACAGCCAGTCTGGAAATTGCTGTGAGATTGGTTTAATTATAAAAAGTAGGCTGCTCTGATATACTAGGGTGGTTAAAAGACAATATTCCCAGAAAAGAAGTTTGTCTTTAAAATTGAATGACTGAAAACAACAATTTAATTAAAGCTTTAGTACTTCTGGGAAGGGTTTCGTGATGTAGGTAGAAAGACTGAGTTTACTTTTGTTCTGATGGTTTTCCCCCAAACATTGGCTTGCGGAGACTGATGCAGGCTGAGTACCCCTCTGCATCCCACATGAATCTCCTTCAGGTGTCCTGCTCATGTCCCAGCTATGTCCTGGATGCTCTGCCATCAGGGCACCCACCCTGCCAGTCCCTTTGGCTGCTGCTGGTCAGCCCGGCCTGCTATCCTTTTCTCACAAAGTGCTTTCCCCTAACCTTACACGTCCATTGATTAGATGCCCAAATCTCTTCCCCAGCTCCTCTCTTAAGTGGCTGCAAACTGACAGCAAGGTGCGTATGAAGGGAGCCTGCTGGAGGATTGATGTTCACCAAGCACAAAGTAAATTTTTTCCCTCAGAAATAAATGTATGGCATAAGTTCCTGTTCATTTCTAAGGAGGATGATGCTCCTAGGAAGGCATAAAGGCTGAAACAGGTTATTGTAAAACTTAAGTATTTTCATCTTTAGTCCGTTCCTAGGTGCCATTCAAATACAAAAGGCAAAAAATGTGACATGCAAGCTGTCAAAAAATGACACCTTTAAAATCTCTTGATCTGTTTAACACCCAAAGTCTCTTCTGCTGTTTGGCTGTAGCACACAGCGGTGCTCTAAGACCGAACACTGGGAAGGCTTTTAACCACTGTCATTGAGGCTGGAGGCAAAATTGATAACTATAATTTTCTGGCAACGTGCACCTTCCTTAGCGCCTCCTAAATCAGAAACTGTCACCCGTTTTTCTGTGCCAGTTCAAGATCTCGACATGTTCTGTCTTATGCAACAAAATGCACTTGACCGCGCTGTGGCTTAGTACAAAATACTGAGCTTTACTGGTCTTGCCAGCCCTGCCACAGGTTTTTGCGCTTGTGGTTGTGTTAGAATGGAGTGAGAGGGTTTTTTTCCTCAATGTGCTGGGCATTAAAGCAGTCCAAAAGGCCTGGGGAGAGGTGAAGCTCTCTGGGCACACACCCCAATATTTGCTCCCTCGGTCTTTTTTCTGTCCAGCCTGTTGTGTTATAATTTTGCAAAAATGTGAAGAGAGAAACTTGAGATCTAGCAGATTTCATCAATAGGGATTTCAGTGTCGAAATGTTCGTAGCTAGAAGTTCCCAATGACTAAAAAGAGGGGAATAAAAGGGACTTTTTGAGGCTGGAATGTGTGGTTTGTTGGAATTTCTTATTCTAAGTAAGAAAAATTAATTGCAATGATAATACAGCTACAGTACTGCAGCTAATGATAACATGTGAAAATATCTAATGAAATGCTAGTATTGATAATGGATGTTGAAGCTTAGCCCAAATAGGCTTAGGGGCTCTCTAGTGCCCTCCTCAGTTCCTCAGGGTGGTATGCCTGGAACCCTGCAACCCTCCTTCTGTTAACCGTGTTAAGATGGGTTGAGTTAAGATGGGCTGGAATAAACAAAACTGCACATTTTTAATAGATTAGGTAGAAACATTTTTCTTGGTTTTATGATGTTTTAATTGAGATGAAAATTCAGTGCTGAGGATTTTCATAAAATAGAAATTAAAAAAAATATGATTAGGCTTGAAACATTTTAATTCTGCTCTTTCTCATTTCTAACATTTAATTCTTTTTTTTTAAAGAAAAAGTGTTTTCAAAGGAGAAAGGAAGCAGGGTATCAGAAATATGAAAAGAAACCTCACGGCTTAAAGTCCAAATGAGATATTTCTCAAAACTGACTTCTGTCCTGATTAATTTTGCTAAAAATAAATCAATATCTTCCAGTAAAACTTCTCTATTAAAAAATCTTGGCCAGCGAAAGTATCACAACTTATGCCTGTGCATGGCTTCCTGTTTTCCAAAGGCCTCCACAAAATTTTCTGCCTTGTTTCCCCTAGGACTTATTCCATGCATGTTTTAGATGCATTTTTCCATGGGTGGAAGAAGCTGGGACATACCCTAAATGGGGAAACACTGGGCCTGTTCATTGCGATCTGATTTCAAAAGGCTTTCCAGCCCTAATGGGCTGGTGGGATTTTTCCTGGGTGGTGGTGTCTCTGTGAGTAGCAGCGTGTGCCCTGTGCTGGAAGGGCCGGTGTGGCGCTTGGTGAGTGTGCTATGAAGAGACACCTGGCAGCATTGAATTAACTGAGGGGAAAAGAGCACTTACCTTTGCTGGATGGCCTTCAAAATCTCTAACATGTGGCACAGACAGGAATTACCCTTTGCACTCCCTGCTCTTCCAAAGCCAAGAGGGGGTAAAAGCTATGACACTGTTTCTATTCCTCTTCCAGATCATAGGATGATAGAATGGTTTGGGTGGGAAGGGACCTTAAAGATCATCTAGTTTTAAGCCCTCTGCCATGGGCAGGGATGGCACTCACTAAACCAGGCTGCTCAGGGCCCCATCCAGCCTGGCCTTGAACACCTCCAGGGATGGGGAATCCACAGCCTCTCTGGGCAATCTATGCCAGTGCCTTACCACGTTTGAAGTCCAGAGACAGCTTAAGGCCATTCCCCCTATCCCCACCTGCCTTGGGAAAAGTCCCTCTGCAGCCTCCTTACAGAGCCCCTGAAGGTACTGGAAGTTCCTGTAGAACTCCTAAAAGGTCAACAACGAAAAGGAGTCGGTTGGTTGTGACCGTTGGCTGTCATGAGCCCAGTAATCCAGAATGCTGAGGGATGGACCAATCAGAAGGCTCTGGTCCAGGTGACACCATAAGGCCTTGGAATACCTGTGGCAGTTGGAGGGGCAGAGCAGCGGGAGGCAGCGCAGCGGCAGGTCAGTGCAGCCTGTGCTCCTGTCTTGCTTCCCTCCTGATCCCTTTTTTTTGGCGTTGGCATTGTTCATTGGAAGTCGCCCAGGACTTTTTGAGTCAGAAGAGGAACACCTGAAGAAATGAGTGCAAGTATTCCATCGATGGACCTTCCCAGCTGTGAACTCCACAGACTTGAAGAGATCGCAGACCTTGTGAGCTCTGTTGGCCACTCAGGCGTCGATAAGCAAAAGCTAGCCCTGGCCTTGAAGAATGAAGGCTATATTCCCAAACTGCTGCAGCTTTTCCAAGTCTGTGAGAATTTAAAGGACACCGGAAGCTTGCATCTTCTATATGACATCATGAGAAGAATTTTGTGCCTGGATGAAGATGTTCTGTTTGAGGTGATGTTTTCTGATGAGTGTATTCTGGATGTTGTTGGATGCCTTGAATATGATCCATCTTTGGCTCAACCAGAAAGCCACAGGGAGTTCTTGATGAAAAAAGAAAAGCGTCAGGAAGTTATTCCTATAAGAGACCCTGAAATCATGCTCAAAATCCGCCAGACGACCAGGGCACAGTACATTCGTGACATCATCTCACGGAATCAACCGGACTCTAAATGTTTTCTTTCTACCCTCACTGCATTCATCAGACTCAGCAAAAGGGAGATTTTAAGAGACTTGCAGGTAAGTAAGTGAGTTTCAGTGTGGCCTAGATGGGATCTGTACAGATCCCTCTGGCTGTAGTTTGGAAATGGGTTACAGCTGGTGAACGCTGTCTAAGTGAATGACTTTCATTTGCACAATGTTTGAATGCTTCCCCTTCTTTCTGATGCCTTGTATTCTGTACTTTCAAAACGGTAGATTTCAAGTGAGTATCTTTATACTTTTTAATGGGTTGTAAAGAGTTTAAAGTCCTTCTCTGTGACTGCCAAGCAAGATACACCTTTGGAACTGGTTTTATATAGGTATTTCGAGAACGAGCAACATTTGTTATTCGCTATGGGGGCATTTGTTACACTGTTTTCATTTGCTATCGTGGCATTTGTTACACTGTGCTCAGGTTCACCTGTGGCTCTGGTCTCCCAGAGCTGCTGGTGCTGCTGCACACGGAGAGTGTTGAAACAATACACTGGAAATGATCCTGCTGGATGTGTACTCTGGCATTTGCTTACTATGGGATAAAAATAATGGCAGTGGGGAGAGTTTGACTTTGTGCAATGGAGAATCCTGGAAAGATTCAAGTTTTCACTCTCCAGAGGCACTGTGTAAGTTGTGTTCTTTTTGTGTGTTCTGCAGAAAGATGAGGAGTTTTTGTGTGAAATTTTTGCAAAATTAGAAGATGAAGCTACAGCTGATGAGCAACGACATGAGTTGGTAAGTCAGTGGTCTAGTGAAACTGTTCTGCCTGTTCTTGCAGACTTGGAGGTATTGCTGGAGAATCAGCCAGGACACCCTCCCTCTGATACAAATTGTAACTGTTTGTAATGTTTTCTCCTTTCCGAGAGTTTTCTCACTCCAGTAAAACTGACCTTCTTTTTTTCTTGTGCACTAGGTGAAGTTTTTCGGGGAATTCTGTGCCTTTTGTCTCACGTTACCTGGGGAGAGAGATGAATTTCTCAGCACTTTGGCAAAGTTTGAAATTCTTCCAGCTCTGAAACAGTTAATGGTAAGTGAAAACTTACAGCCGATTTTAATAAAACTAGAAAAGCTCTCAGCCATTTCACCAGGGTTTTGTACCCCGTGTAAGTCTGGTTGGAGAGCTTTGCTCTGCTGAGAATAGAAGTTCCTTGTCATGTTCAGCCTCCAAAAGTTGCCCAAAGTTCTACTCTGGAGTAGCCTGGCTTAATTGCTCTTATTATTTTTACTCTGTAAGTGTTTTACTGTGTTTCTCCTCTTAGAAACTTTTGTAATGAAACATTGTCCAGACTTTTAAGTGCCTCTTCTTAGCAGCTTCACTTGATCATAAATATCAGACCTGATATACTCTAACAAATTAATCTCTTTTGTTTTAGGGAATGAATGATCTGCAAGTTAGATCTGTTGCTACAGATATACTGTCGTATGTAGTATACTTTGATCCATCCATGGTCCTCAACTTTGTACTGCAAGAGGCCCGTCAGATTTACAGTGTAAGTAAAAGTGGTTTGGAGTTTGTTGGATATACAAGATTTAGGGCAAACAGGGAAAGAACCAGCCAAACAGAGTCTCAATTTCTCTGCTTCCTTTTAATTTGTATTAAAAAAAAAAAGTTGCAGAAACCGGGGAACTCATTCCATTCCTGCTAGTAATTTTTTGTGTTTTCTTGGTTGGATGGTTTGTTTTCTGCAGAACGACCAGCTCCTCATTGTGATCATTGAGCAGCTGATCAACAATGCTGACCCTGGACTTGGAGGAGCTAATCAGCTGAAGGAGATTTTGTATACTCTGATTGATCCAGTGAATATGCGGGGCAAAGCTACTGTAAGTGAACGTGAAGGGCAGAAGACACATGACTATCTCAGCAAAGTTAAAAGCCTGAGAGTCT
>VZRE01002019.1:0-18531 GCA_013396775.1 Cephalopterus ornatus
CTAAGCTTCTGCCATATGATCAAATGAGCAGGCTATGCCTCTTCTTCCAAGCTTCCCAGTGCTCTTCACACCCCATATTTCCACTTTATTCTTAGCTATTTTCAGAAACCTTAAAAACTTGGGCTCAGCAAGTTCCTCTGAGCAAGGAGGACTGTGGCAAACTCTGGAGAGATGCACTAAGCTCTTCCTTACTGCTGTTCCCACCGCCCAGCTGATGCAGAGCAGCTCAACCTGGGTACTCTTCTTCGACCAGTTCTTTCATCTTTCCCACTTTTAAGCATCCAGGGGGAGGGGAAAAACAAAAAGGAATAAAAACAGAGAGCAAATTGGTGTGAAAACCAAGCAGACAGTACAACTGCTGCTGCTGTCAGCTGGGTCTCACTGCACAGGTATACTGGCGACCAGCCCACCCTGATGGTTTCTTTTTCATTTCTTTCCCCTCTTCTTCTCAATTTCAGGGGATGAAATTATGCTGCATTTTGTTTACACAAGCACATTTATCTGTGCTTACTGACACGCACTGGGTGTCTGGTGTCCGTGGGCATCACTTCAGTGCTGCTGGATCCCTCTGACTTCGCATTGTAATTAGGCTTTAATGGATTCTAGTGGAAGCCAAATGCTTTTGTTCCAAGATTGTTTTCCTCTATTAGGCAGCTCCCTAACCAAAGGGGACCGTGTTTCAGCTCCTAATGAAAACATCACATTCAATCTAGGCAGAGATCAGTATGGGAAGCAGGAATGGCCTCTTTATTCTGTCACTCAGCCTGCCTTCAGGTAGCACCTCACTGCTAAGCAAAACAGGTAACTAAGTAAACTGGAGCATTAAGGAAACTGGAAAAGGGCTCCCCTACAGCTTGTAATGAGCCACAAAAGTTAAAAAAAAAAACCACCTGAAACTTTTGCTTCTGTGGCCCAGTTGTTAAATAAAGAAGATTTTGGGCATACACAAAGCACAGTTTTCCTGCTTGTTGTCCTGTTTCTCCCTTCCATTAGGCAGTGTTCCATCCAAGCAGCAGGGAACATCCTCTTTTCTTAAAGCACCAGCTACAGGAATCTGTATGAAACCAGACAGAGCTCTCTCTGGCTTTTGCTTGCAGGCAACCAGGTCAAGTGGGCCCATCCTTCCCAAAAATGCAGAGCTGCTGAGCTACCTGCTGCTCTCAAGCCAACAAGAGAGCACAGGGCCCACAGGCATCACAAAGAAGCTGTATTTTATGTGCATACCTTTGCAGCAGGATGATTTGGGAATCTGAACACACCTGCCCTCTGAGACAGACTGCTGACATTTCAAACAGCAAACTAAAACCAGAAAAAGCCCACAAATTGCTTCATCTGTTCAACTTGACTTGACAAGTTGCACTCAAGGGGAGACAACTCTGCTTTAGAAGCATCTCCAGCAGTCAAATTTTAAACTGCACGTTGTAACAACAGGAGATAGCACAGGGAACACCAACAGACAAAACAGGAACAGAGATGAATACTCTCTGAAACAACATATGGATATGGAGTATGTTCTCTAGAATCCAACACACTACCTAGGAGGGTCTCTGCCTTGTTACCCAATACCTCACCTTCCCTTCAGCTTTAGCCTGTCTTATGTTTTGTTTTGTGGGTAAAAAAAAGCTATAGCACATCAGATTTAGTTTGTTATTTACCCCTTGCAACAGGTTAAAGTGTGCATTGGGGTGTGCGCTGGGATATTCTTATTTAAGGACAAAGGAAATCAACTCACTTCTTGGAACTGTGAGAACACCCCCTTGCTTGAAACCCAAATTATCAGAACTTGACTTTACTTACTGAAATAAAGTAATAGAACAGAAAAAACCCTAACTGAACAAAGGCTAAACCCAGGGGAATCAAACATCACCAGGTAATATTGCTCTGAAGAGAGCCACTGTGCCAGTGTGAAGGGGGTGTGAGACCTCCACCTCAAGAGCTGTCCTTGAAAGTTGATGGAGCTGCAGAAAAAAAGGTGAATCTCTGCTCAAAGACTATTTTTTACTCCATTTTTAATTTCACTTAAGTACAATTCAGCAGCCATAAGAGATGGCTGGTGTATGAGGTGTAACCACCACTGTCCTTCAAGAGCTACAGTCTGGTTCTTTGTCCTTGTTCACGGAAGACTGGAGACAAATTAGCCACTATTTTTTCTTGAGACTAACAATAACCCAATGGATCATTTGAAGTGCTCTTTCCTTCACACACCACCAGCCCTGTAAGTGCATTCAGACCATGCCCTGTGCCTTCTACCTGGCCCCTCTCGGAAAATCCAATTAAACTGGGAAAAAGACATGAAAGTCTTCTGGCAAATTTGCAGCCGAGACATTCATCACGAGAAGTAACTCTGGATGGCCAAATGCATCCACTTTGGAGGAGTCCTGGTTGTAGGGAACAAATGCTTGCGGCCCTCCAATATGTGGACTCCTTTCTGGACTCTCTAGGTGATCATCCAAGACTCATTAAAAAGATTCTAGTGATTGGTTTTTTTAAACTGTCCATGAAAAAAACCAACCAATCCATTCCTGACTCTTTACCTAGAGCACAGGGGAGATGTTACCATTTGTCAGGCTGCTCAGAAATGTCTGCTGACCACGAGCACAATTTTATTGATCTGTCTGCTGACCATACTGAATGCATTGCAATTAAAACTCAGCAATCTTTTCAGAATCAGGTGATAACTGAGAATTGTGGACCAAATCTGAAGCATGTGCAGCCTGAGGTCCCCACGGCTCAACTACTGGCACCTTTTAAGGGGCTCAGTGTCTCTGAACCCCTTATCAGGTGGGGTTCTCTGCCGACAGGGGAAAATTCACTGAAATTCATAGTTGGGCTGCAATTCACAGATCAGCTTTCAGGAACAGCTCCAGGGCACAGCAGCAATGGCACAGATTGATTTTAAAAGACCAGAGGGGTGATGTCTGGATGCCACAGCCTTCCTCAGGCAGCCCTCCCTCCCCGAATATCCCAGGCACACCCTCTGCTTTGGCAAGAAGAGGCCCAGCAAAGCCTCTCCACACACAGAAGTGAAGAGAGTGAGTACCAGGGCCAGCACACACACACATAGACACACATTACCTGGGATGAGGACTGCATTCACAGCGGGATTATAAAAATAAACACAACACAGTTAAAATGGGTATTTCCTCTTCCTCCCTTTCCCCATCCCATCCATTCCCACTCCCTACCCAAATTTCTGACTGTTTTCCTGAACTCACTAAGAGTATTCGGACAACACAGGAAAAAACAGTAGGGAAGGAGAGAATTGGCCGGGTAAACTCACAGAAATATGGACTTTTCTGACTTGATTACTCTTACAGAGGAGACAACAGCGTGCTGGGACACAGAGGGACAATATGCCTGTGCTGCTGTGGGAGATATATGCTGGCTTTTGCTGGACCTCCTGGCCATGCTCCCACTAGACGGCACATTCCAGAGACAGGAATTCCAGCTCTGCACTCCTCTACACCAGAGTGACCAACCTCACCAGCTGCAGAAAATGCAGCAAAACTTCATTATGAGGAGAGGAGGAATAACCCATCAGCCACATCCATAGCTCTTCCAAAGACAGGCTGAGGCAAGAGCTTTAAGAGCCCTTCCAAAATTCAGACAATGCTGGATCTCACTTTTGTAGGCACCTACCAAGGCCCCATCTCAACTCCTGACTCCTTCCTTTCCTAGCACAACAATAATTTATTCACAGCTGATGATTAAAGTGATTTTATCAGATATGAGCTTTCTATGTGCTGTGACACAGACTACATTCCACATTCCAACGCTGAGGAAAGGTGTTCTCAGAGCAAATCCTTTTACAGCCCCCTAGGGTCTCTTTTTACTCATCTCCTTTCCCAAGTCCTTTCCTCTCCCTGTACACAGGGCCCCTCTCCTCCCTTTACAGCACCCAGAGAACAAACCTGATGACTTGACTGACAGACAGAAAGTGTCTGTAATTCCAGTGCTGAATCCAGGGCAGAGAAGAGGTGTTTATCTCTAAAATCTCACCCCTGCTCCTGTCTCAAGAGGACATTTTTAGACACAAAGGCTTCCTCAGCAGTGAGAAGGCCTGCAGGTGTGTGTTCAATGCCCAGTAATGATTCCTCTTCAGGGACTCACCTGGTCTCTTGATCGGCTTTTTGGTGGGGGTGTCCTTCCTTTTGTTCTGGATGGCAGGGGAATAGGGCACCCCAGAGGAAGAGCTGTTCTTACGAAAATGGTCCTTCAGCCCCTTGATGGAGCGGTCGAGCTGGACAGAGCGGATTTGGAAGTAAACAGTCATGAAATCTAAGAAGACAAGTTAGAAATAAGATTATAATTTAATGAGGTGCTCATCATTTGAAAGCAGGATACAAAGTGACCAACAAAATATGCTCTGTGTGCTGGAGTTGCCTTTGATCATGGAAAAATTCTTAAGAAGTTTTTAAGGATGTTCGTCATACTTGGTAGGCACAGTAATCCCCACTCAGGAGTAAATCCATGAGGTGGGGGGTTTTCTAGGAGCTACATGTTGCAGGAAATGAGTACTTTCACGCTCAAGTCCACAGTCATTCACCCCCAAAGGAAAAGTTAATAAAGGACTATAAGGCTCTAGTCAGATCTGGCTGCAGAACAGGAAAAGAGACACGCACAGACTGAAGAAAGTCTGTGCTGTTCTCCCCCGTCCTTGGTCACATCTCATATAAAAACTTATGCCCACAAATATTTCCCAAATGGGAATAAGCAACCAGTGCCTTACACATTTATAAAACCTGAGCACTGGACAGCTGCAGCTCTAGCAGAAGGCATTTCAGATGCAAGTGCAATGGATTCCTGCTTCAGGACAGGCTATACATTGAGATAATTTGTGCTTTATTTACACAGCTCATTCTGTAAAATTCAACTCACAAACCATCGCTTCAGTCTCATTACAAACACTAAAAACAGCAGGTTCTTCAGGTGATGGAAAGACTGAACTACTCACCTGAAAGATGCCACTAAGGCAGTCACGGGTCCTGCCAGCACTGCCAGGTGCCCACAGCAGTGACTCACGGACTGGTGGCCACAGCAGCCCCCGAGCAGAGACTTCCTGGCTGAAGGGGTGTGATGCACAAGCCCAGCTGTGCAGGGCTACACACACAACCCTCAACATCCCACTTTTGATCTCAATCACACATGGGAAGTACTGCTAAGAGACAGAGCTGCAAGGGAGCACCTGGACAGCACTACCAACCTTGATTCCTGCCGTTCTCCACCAGCCAGCCAGAAATGCGGATGATGTCATGCAGGACACTCTCTGGGAGGTGCTCCAGGGACATCTCCTCCTGCGTCTCCATTTCATCATCCCCGCTGATCAGGTCCAGGATGAGGATGGGTGGCACTGGCTTGGTGTGCCGTGTCATCAGGCTGCGGAACTCAGACTCCAGGGATTCCTTGCCCCTCTCAAAGAGGGATTTCTGGCACAAAACAGCAGGACAGAAGCTGTAATCAATCACTCACTTCCATAATCAATCCCTCCTGAATATTTCTGCATAAGAACATACTTTCTGCAGCGTTTCTAACTACTGCCGAGTGCTTCATGCTTCAAACTCCAACCACGCCTGTATCTGAGAGACACTTAAAGGGAATTAAATAAAAAAAATGCTTAGGAGTCACTCAGCCTTCAAGTGGGATTTAAACCGATCTCCCATTCTGCTCAAGCAGCTGAAGGACTGACAAGAGCTACTCAGAAGGAGGTTCAATCAACTCCTCCTCAGGTGTAAGATCTGCTTCCAGAATTCCTCCCGGCACAATGCACAGAGAGCAAAACACCAGGAGCAGGAATGCTGCTGAGGACAGGCTTAAACAGGAGCCAAAGCAATGGTTCCTTCAGCTGTGCCCAGACACCACCTTCACCAGGCAGCAAACCCACAGCCCCTGACAGCAAGAGGTCAAACAGCAGGGCTGTGTCTGTCCCGCTCCCACCCGTGCCAGGTTCCAGACCCATGACCTACCACACGGTTCAGCTCCGGGCTGTCTGGATTGTTGTCCTGGAAGTATTCCACTGCCTTCTGGATTTTGTCCATGCAATTCAAGTATTCCTCCAACCTCCCAGTGGGGCTAAAGTAAAACCAGAAGTAAAAAGCAGTGCCCCACAAAGCAAACAAAGAAGATAACAAATAAGTACCAGACCAAACTTAGGATGACAATAACAAGGAAAGTTTCAATTCCCTTTTCTTCATCTAGGAGGAGATCATGGAATTCTCTTTTTCCTCCACTCAGTGCCTCAGCAGAGTACCCAACCCACGCAGCAAGTGTAGAAGGACTGCTGATGGAGCAGCACACAACTCTCAGCCTTGCCTTCCTCTCCCAGAGGCCCTGATGGGAAGGCAAAGGAAACTGCACATCCCACCCCAGAGAAGATCCACAGAGCAGGCTCCAGAGCAGCTCTGGTTCATCCTGGATGCAGTGACAACACTGGCAGGTGGGAAGAACCTTTGGGAAAAGGGCAGAGGAAAACAGACAAGCCACCAGCGCTCATGAGATTCACATGGCAGCACGTCTACACATCCTGGAAGGGACACCAGTGCACAGTCTGAGCTGTCTTTGCCCTATGGGGATGGAGGAAGGTCAAGTCAGTGCGGACTGAGGGTGGGGAAGGAGTGTGGGAAGGGTACACGCGGATGAGTGCGTGGAGTCAGCTCCCCTACTTCTAAACCAAAAATCCAATAGGATGAAACTCCCCAGCAAGATCCAGCTGGCTCAACTCACCCTTCCTTTATGATCTTCTCAGTGTCTTTGGCCACATGGTAATAACTGATGACGTGATCCAAGCAGGACAGGGTCTTCTCCACGTTCTCCTGCAGGCGCTGCAGGTTCTCCGTCTGCTTGTGGACTGGGATGATGGAGTTCTCCAGCTTCATCAAACGGCTTTCAAAGGAGGACAGGATAGAAACCTGCACACCAAGAGAGAAACCAACAGTTGAGGACATCCTTCCTACAGATCCATGCAGTGGGGTTCGAGTTAGAGCAGGGCAGTCAGGACCTTCAGGGCCCAGCTTCACTTTCTGGCCTCTGCTACCAAATTTCCATGGCTCCTTGGCAGCTGTTTCCACCCCTCTGCATCCTGATTTGTATTAACAGTCACAAAACAGATCACCTGCCATACAGAGATGGGCCAATCCTGAACTAAACGTTTGTAAAGAGCAAAGATAATGTTCCGAGACAGTACTAAGGACAAGCAAAATTTTACTTGAGAAAGGAAAACAAACCCACAGGAACTGCCTGGAGATTCCCCACATAAAATGAGCAACAAAAGCACAAACCAGCAGCCACTTCGCTCCACACCACTGAGACCCAAAACTGAGCTGCACAACATGAAGATACAGGATTAGTATAGTGAGAATCTTCTTTTCCATCACAAGTTTTAAAAGAGGACCGTGATATTGCTTCTGAATGGTGGAAAACCACAGTAAGCTCATAAAAGAGTGCCTCAGTGTCATCTTTTCCAGGCCAAAATGTAATTCCTAAAAGATTCCCTCCTATGTTACGTTTTCCACACTTCTCTGGTGATGCCTCTATGACTTTTTTAAAGCCCTGAGCCCAAAACTGGACACAGTATATAAACTGAGGGCTTAGGAGCAATTACAGCACAATAATGACTTTGGTCAATAACGACTTTGCACAGAACACTCCCAAAATAAAGCTCCAAACAAAATCTGAATTTATGAAGCAACAACACGATGCTGTTGCACAAACTGATCCGAGGTCTATTAATACCTCTTCCCGAGAGAGAAGACTCACTGTGGTGGTAGAGGTGAGGCCAACAGCTCACCTGAACCCTCCTCAGAGCAGGAGAGAAGCTCAGGATTGAGGCATTCATCAGGTTTCCCCTTTGCCCAGGCACTGGAGCAGAAAGTGCAAATTCAGAGCAAGTGGTTCATTACTCCACATCCCACAATGGCAACCTTGAAAACTAACAAACCTAAGAAATTAAGAAAAGTAAATCCAGCCCCAGCATCAGGACCTCCTTACCATGTTCTTGGTCAGCTGGTCACTCTTCTCAAGGCTCTCTTTGATAAAGGACAGAGTTTCTTCTTCCTGTCAACAGGATGAAAAAAAGAGTCTTCAATCCTGAACACTAAACTTTTAAGTCACTAAACATTACACGTAGGTTTTTACAAGTCCTGGTAAAAACTAAATACCATGTTTGGTTTGATGCTGAGGATACATTTTAACGAGCCACCTCTTAGGAGAAATCAGAGCAAGTGACCCCAGGTGGGGACACATCATGTAATGAGTGAGGTTCTTATGGATTATCAGTTTCCCTTCAATTCCACGAGCCTCAACACAATACAAAATTAACACCTTTCCCACTGAGGGACAACTTCCCTGCCACAGCACAACACAGGTGTTGCACTGGCACCTTCCAAAAACCCCACACAGGGCAGAGAACTCAAGTGGCCAAAGCAAAGCAGCAACCAAGGGCTGGTTTTAAGTCATCAAAGCCCAGATGCATGGAGGGAATAGCATCCTGCAAGGGCTGTTTCTAAGTCACCTGAACCCAGATATAGGGGTGGAACAGAAGCCAGCAAGGCCACCAAAGCCCAGAGACAGAGAGAGAACAGCAGCCAGCAAGAGTTGATTTTAAGTCATCTAAACCCAGACATAGGGGTGGAAGAGCAGTCTGCAAGGGGGGCTTTTAAGTCACCAAGAGCTGGCCTCCCAGGCTACATCTGAAGGGAGAGTCCGCAGATGCCCCCAGGACCGAAGAGGACGCCAGAGATACCCCCTGCCCCTGAAAACCAGGGCTCGAAGGGGACTGGGGACGCTCCCAGGCCCCTGGGGGGTCCCGGGTCGCCCTCAGGCCCGGCGGGGACCTCCAGGCCCAGCCCCGTCTCCCCGGCAACGCCATGGGGATGCGGGCCCGGGGCCCCAACTCCAGCCCCGGCAGCGCCCTCAGCGGGTCCTGAGCTAAGCCCCACCTGCTTGAGCTTGTCCTCGATCTCCCTCCGGCGGGCCGACACCTCCTCGCTGGGGATCATCGCGCCGGGGCCGCTCGGGCGCTCGGTGCCACCGCGCCCGGTCCGTCACCGCCCCGCCGCCATGAGGGGCGCGGCGAGGCGCGCTGCGCATGCGCGGACAGCCCCGCCTCCATCTTGAGAGTGGCGCCGCTTGAGGAGGGGCCGGGCGTTGGCTGAGGTAGGAGGCGCGTGCGCACTGCTCTGCGAAAGCGGCCATGTTGAGAGTGGCGGGAGGGCTGCGCCGCCATCTTGGGAGTGGCGAAGTGGGTCAAACAATGACAGAATTAATTGGTTTAGAAAGTGACCTGAGAATGAGTTTCCAGTGAAACCTGTGGCCCGACACCGCCTGGTCATACAGACCATGGCGCTCCGGGCTGTGTCCAGTCTGTCCTTAAGCACCTCCAGGAACGATGACCCCACCACCACCCTGCGCAGCCCATTCCAATGTCTAACCCGCCTTTATGTGAAGAATTTCCTCCTTGTGTCCAACCCAAACCTCCCCTGGAGCAGACTATGTCCTCTCGTCCTGAGCGTGGCACTGTTGTGTAAAATTTTTCTTAAGAAAGGATGTTCTTTGACGTTTGATCTTTGTGTACTTTCAAGCCTAATCACCAAGAAGGGAGATTTAATCAGTGAAACGGAGAGCAGCTCACAAGCTGTAAGTGATGGCCAGGTGTTAAGAAAAACAAATTATTTGTCGGTAGAATTGCCTTGTTAAGGTTTAGGGCTTGACAAGCTTCAGTAATCTGAGACGTACATGAAGGTTAACAAAACTCGGGAAGAAGGAAGTACTGCTGGTAGTGGATACAAAAAATGCAGATTTTTAAGGGCCTCAAGGACATTTGGCAAAGCCCCCAAGATAAGGCAGAATCTAATAAAGCCAACTCAGCAACTGAATCAGCTCCAACTGGATAAAAAGTAGTTCTGACAGTGGGAGATCCTGACCACCAAGCCATGGCCACCAACCCAAAACAGGAGAAAGACCGAGCATGTGGACTAATTAGCACGAGAAATGAGAGAATCATTAACCAATAGAAGATAGAATGCTAATTAATAAGAGATCTATGTAACTTGTAGCTAATGAACGCTAATTCCTTTGTTTGCTGAAACGTATAAATAGTAAAATAAATAGTAAATTGATAGTTGGTGTGTTTAATTTGTGGAATTCCACCGAGCACCCGGACTTGTGCAACTCTGAAATAAATAAACAGTGTCTGAGTACGCAATTATTGGCTTGTTGCACACCAGGTAACGAGTCCGATTTTTGGGCACAACAGATGGGGAGGGAAGTTGCAGGGCTTTGGGCCCAGGGAAATGAAATTACAGAAATTTGAATACGAATTACGGAATCATGGGCATTTTGCAGGAGTTCAGGTTCACCCACCCGTGTCCTGCACACACTTTCTAGGGAGAAACGTTATCCCACAGGGAAGCTGCCACCTGCTCCCTCCTGCAGCACAGGTGGGGAATGCGGACAGGTGTATCACACACTGCAGGCTCTGCATCCTCCTAAACCACATCCAGCAGGGAGCTGGTTCTCCCAGGACCTGCAGTCCCAACCTCCCACCTTCTTGTGCTGCTCCGAGGAAAGGCTCCTGCCGCGCCGAGGGACCGGCGTGTTCCCATCTGTCTTCCCCTTGTCAAACCACGCCAGGCTCTGGAAAAAAAGCTGAAACGACACGAAGGAGCTCTTTTGTTCGACAGCTTCAATGGATTTCATAACCCACCCTGTCCACAGGTGTGCCCAGGCTCTGGCTCTGTGAGGGGAGACAAAGTGTTTTCTGTGTGTGACATTGCCTGGCCGAGTTTTGTGGGGTATAAGAGAGAAGATCCCTATCCAGGCTCAGTCCCCCACTGGGCTGGCACAATTGGGAAATGTTTTTTCCCCCTGTACAGCAGAGTCATCTCTTTCCTTACAGCATTCCATGCTCTTTCTGCCAGCATTCACCCCCTCATTCAAAAGGCAGCCAGAGTCAGAAGGAAACCTCTCCTCATTGACTCTGGGGAACAGTTGTGCCTGCTCCCCCCAATAATGCTGTTTATCTGCTGAAAAGCCAGAAAAAAAGCTCCCTCACCCCTCATGGAGTGGCAGACCCCTCAGAGCAAAGAGGGTGAGTGGGATAGAGGCCCCCACCTCGTCTCCCAGGGCGGTAAAGAGTGAACAAATGTACAGAAAATACATCATATAAAAACTGCTGGACTCTGCAAACGTGAGGTGTAACACCACATCCAAGAGGAAGCAGCAGGAAAAAAACCCCGTCTTCTGATCAAACGTAAAAAGTTACTTCAGTTAAAAATGAAGAAGAAAAGGTAGAAACGCTGCAGTTTGAACGTGTGTTTTAAAATAAGGTGCAAAAGGGCGCAAAGATCTCTGGGCTGTGAGTCCCCCCCCGGCTCATCTCTGGCTGTTTTCCCAGCAGCGGGTGCAGCCGGCGGAGCGGCAGCTCCAAGACAATCCCGGTCTCCTTCCCGCCGGAGCTGCCCTGGCCGCGCCACTCTTCCCGCCCCACGGACCGTGGGGCCCCCGCACGCCCGCCAGGATCCGCTCCCGGCGCCAAAGCTGCCGCCCAGGATCAAAGACTGATGGGGTGACACAGCAGTGACCGTGGAGGAATGCTGAGTCACCTCTTGCTTCCCACTCCATGAGGCAGAACAGGGAGAAAAAGCCTCTTTTTGTTCCCTGGAGAAGGGATTTTTCACTCTCAGCACGGGCACAGAAGGTGGGAAATGCAGACAGCACGGATGAACAGGGATGGCATCTCAGTGCGGCGCTCATTTGGGTGTGGGTGTGCTAATAAAAGATCTAACGGTTCCCTTTTACAGCATTTCCCGAGCAAAACTCGTTCTAATGCTCAGAACCCCAAGACACAGGATGAGATCGGAGCCCAACACCTTTGGGGTGTGGAGACCACGGGGTTCAAACAACATCATGGCCCCGTCGTTCAGCAACGGGAATTTTCACTACCACAGGCATGAGGAAGTGGCACCCGAGGGACGTGACAGTCGCTGCTCTCTGAGGACGAGGTGTTCAGGGCGTTGGTCACCCAAAATGCCACTGAACAGAGAATCAAACCTGATTTGCAGGTGGGGAAACTGAGGCACAGAGGGGTTTTGCTTTTCCTGCTCAGGGCTTGGCAGCGAGTCGCTGGAAAGACCCAGGTATCCCCCAAAACCACATCTCTATTGGCTGCCTTCATGGTGGCAAAGGTCATTGTACAAAAGCATAATCTTGACAAGATTTGGATAAATTCAATTAATAGTAGCTCTTACAGGAGGGACTTTCTGTCCCCTGTATTGTGGCTTGGTACTGCTCACCCTAGGAACAGTTCCTGCTTTAAAAAATAGTCATTTTATTGCAAAAAAAAAAAAAAAGAATTATGCCTGTCTTTGCCTCCTGCCGGCAGGGCTAATCCACTTCTGCAAAGAGGGGACAGTGGGGAGGGGACAGGGCAGCAGCATTCCCGAGCCACAGGAGCTGCCTGCAAGGATGCAGCGTGTGGCAGTGAGGGCAAAATAAGATTAAAACAACAAGGAGCCTCCAAAAGGTTTTTACATTTGATGTGGGAGAGGAGAGAGGTCAGAGCACAGAGGACCCAGGATTAACATAAAATTACAAAATTTTCATTCTAGGCTGCAGGGCTGTCCCAGGCTGTGTGACCCGCCAGTGCCTCAGGCTGCAGGAACATGTGGGAACACCTCTGCCCTCACCTCCTTCCCAGACACAGCCTGTTCTGCCTCCCCTCAAGTCAGCTGGATAGAAAAAGCGATTTATCTTTGGCCAAATTAATCTTCAGACAGAAAAACCAGGAGCTCTGAGCTTCCTGACAAGGACCTAATTTTCCCTTCCAGGTGGGGTTACAAGGGGGGAGCCCCAGGAAGAGGGAGCGAGTGTGCCCAGACAGGGCACGGGATATGCCCGGGCACTTGCCCTGGCTGCTGCATGTCCATGAATTGAATGGATGAGACAGGAACCAAATCCACCACAGGACTTTGCCTCCCTGGTAACGCCCCAAGCCCCACTGACTTTGCTTTGATCCTGACCTGCGTCCAGACCATTGTAATGCACATCCATAGGGATGTGCAGTGCTCCCGGAAAACCAGGTCCGTGTGGAGCAAGGGTTGGTCCTCAGGCTCCTGCAGCTTCCTGGTCCTTTCCACGTGGCCCTGACCAGCCTCCAGGGAAAGGATGCAGCATAGCAGGAATTGCCCTGAAACAGCACCCAAACAATTCCCTAACAGGGAATTCCTCAGCAACCCTCCCTGCTCCTTGCAGAAAGGAGTTCATGGGCATCAGCCCTCCAAGGCTGGCCCCAAAAGTCCCCCCTCAAGCCTTCATCTATTGCAGACACAAGCTGTGCTCTCCCTCCCTCCAGCTTTATTTGCAGAGGGAATTAAGGTCCCGCTGGGAAAACCTCCCCTATGCTCTGATAACTGCCTGCAGAGCCAGCTCTAAATGCCTTTTTGTAAATGAAAGACCAGGATTAACGAGGTTCCCCTCATCACTGTTTACTTAGTGCTCTGTGGGAGTGGGGGGAACAGGATAGAGACCCCCCTTTTCCAGCCCAGCACATCAGGCCACCAAGGAGCTGGCACATACTTGGGACCAGCAAGGTGCCACCCAGCACATGGCTGAGCCCTTCCTCCCCTCCCTGGAGCAGGAGGTTCCCAGAGGGGTTTGGAATGGGTGGGATGTGTCCCGGTGCACCAGGAGCGTCGGTCCAGGGGACAGGACAACTACAGGACAGTGCATTTTGCGAGCTGGGGGCCGGGCTGGGGGATGATGCTCATTTTCTTTCTATGCCACGTTGCTGGGGAAGGAAGGGGGGTATTTGCCATGTGGGCTGGTGTTGGGCACACGTCCCCCCACGTGACAGGATCGGGGAGGCCACGCAGGGCTGCAGCTGGCCTCATCCCCTCGGCTGGAATTCACTCAGGGATGGCAAGGAGCTGCCCAACAAGGACATGGGGTCTGCTGAGGGTGCAGGTCCAGTAAGCCCACGCAGAGGGGACTCTCCTGCACCGTCCCTGTCTGTCTGCAGTGGGGCACGGGGGTCCCGCCTCTGCCTTCTGCGCTCCCAGGGGCTGGAGCCACGGCAGCCGCCTTGCACAGCTCCGACCTTTGGATGTTTGCACATTCCTGCCTGTTAATGTGTCTCGTAACCAAAAGCTGCCAGGATGGAGCATTACTCCCCTCAGCACTTGCAAGGCTGCTCCCCCACCCCGTTCCCCAGCTGAGAATTGGCACCGGCCCCGTAACCGGGTGGGAGCATGCGCTCCCCAAAGGAGCAAAACCAAATCCCTGGCACACTCATCCAGCAGTGCCTCTGCTAAGGAGCGATAAGCATCCCACCCCTTGACACCAGCAAGCCCACAATGCTCACAGAGCTGCTGGGGAAGACAGCAGTTGCCTCTCCCAGCCCAGCTACGGGGAAAAGGAGCGCCGTTTCGGAGTGGAGCCGCACTTCCCTCGGCTGCCAGGCTGGCACCCCGCCCACCAGCGCGACGCCGGGCCAAATTCTTTGCGATTTCTAGGTCAACACCCGCCTCTCCTAATGGCCCTGAGCCCTCCCGCTGCCTGTGCCGGCCCCCAGCCCAGTGGTCTCCATGCTCGGGATAGGAGCATCCCAAGGGATGCATCCCTACCAGACAACCCCGCGCTGCTCATCCTGGCTGGCCCCATCCATAAGCTCCAAATATTCAGGGCTTACGCCCGCATTGCTCCCCAAATGCAGCTGCTCACCCACGGGCTGCCTTTGCTGCCTGGCTCTGCCCTCAGCAGGTGAGCTGTGTCCAGGGGGTGCAGAGCCTGCAGCCTGCCCCTGCTTCCACCTTTTTGAGGGGTCTATGGACCATCCCAGCAGTCAGACACCAAAGGAACATGCTTTGGATTTCTAAAGCCATTTTCTCAATGTCATGATGGCAGTGAGGAAGAAACAACCCAAACCAAAACCCGATCTCGGGATGTGGGATGGCCCTAACGCTCTAAACCTGAAAATAAACCACTTGAAAAAAACAGCCTTTGTAAAGAAATCCCCGTGGCCCCGGTGCTTGTTTGCAAACCGGCCAAGTTTCAACCTTGGCATGATGTGGTTTCCCCGACAAGGAGGCGACTCTGGCACTGCTCCTGCAGCTCAGCCCCTCCACCGTGGGGGGCTGGATGTTCCCCCCCATGCCCGCAGGGGTCACCTTGCGTGGCATGGGCTGGGCTGGTGCAGCAGGAGCGCTGTGGAGCTGCAACCCCCTACCTGGGCACGCAGGAGAGGACGGTGGGGATGAGGAGGAGGAGGAAGGGCAGCGTGCCCGCCGAGCGTCTCCTCGTGACGGCACTTACGCAGGGGCTGTTGCATTGTGGAGCGGCCTCCGGCGCTCCCCCCGCTGCAGGGCAAGCCCTGGCCTGCCGGCACATTGTGCCAGCCAGGAACAGCCACTGGCAACGGCCCACTGACCCGTCCCGGGGCTCCGGGAGGTGCGACACGGAGAGCACTTTGGCTGGATGTGCTCCCCCGGTGCCAGAGGGTGCAGCCCCCCACACAGAGCCCAGAAACATGACTGAAAACAGGGTGCAGGCGTGCTCCAAAAGTGCCTCCTAGATAATCAGGTTTTGAGCCACAGCAGCCCACCGCCTTGCCCTGCCTCAGTTTCCCCATGCGGGCTGTGTGAATGCCACAGGTCCTGCCGGGCTCTGCTGGCAGTGCAACGTCACTGCTGAAAAACAGTGATCAGGGGCTTTTCCCCCCCCTCTCTGTTCCCAAAGCCATGTCCCCCAGCGCCCCTGCAGGGAGGTGTTTGCGTCCAGCCTGATCCCTCCAGGTAAAGCCATTGGAGTCCAGCCGTGGGGCCCGGCACAGCCTGTCTGGGGTTTGCTATGGCATCTCCAGACCTGCAAATATTAAATCCTCTAAAAAGAATCACAGGGGCAGGGAGTCACTGAGATGTCCCCAAGCCCTGCCCTGCATCAGGGCCAGGCTGCCCCAATGCCATCCCCATCCCATTCCCACCAGGGTATCTGCTGTACCAAGCAGATGTTCCTATCTGAGTGTAGTTCCCAAGGGATTTCACATCCTCATGAACTCCGGGATGCATGTTTTGGAACCTGGTTTTTCCCAAACTTTGGAGGTTCGTTCATTGCTATGCAAGGCAAGTCCATTCCCTACCCTCCTCCATCCTGTTTCCCCCTTCTCCCCCCACTCACCACTCCAACCATCCCAGCCTGGGATGTTAAAATAGGCTGAATTTTTCACGAAGGCGGGGGGGAAATTTTTAGAAATCTGGGGATGGAGAGAGAACCCCTGAGCTGTGACCTCCTCCAAACTCAAGCCACCAAATCCACACAAGGAAAACAAAAGGCAGCGAGATTAGCATTTCCAAACAGAGCAGAGATGGCCCCAGTCTTTGAGCTGTTTATTCTAGGCGTTGATTTTCAATATTTAGGATGATTAGCAAGTGAAAGCCGGTTGTTGCCAGAATGGCTCCATGCCAGCCCCACACTCAATGGCGGGGAAAGAAAGACACGGCAAGAAAGGGAGAGAAAAGAAGGGCTTATGTGTATATTTTTTCCCTCCTCTGTGAACGAGAGATTGGTTTGAGGTGTCAGTGTTTGCCCATCAGGGAAGGATGATGGATGAGGAGACGGCTGGGGAAATAGCAGAAATAAATAATAAAGGAATAATTGCCCTGTGCTTAATAACCAGTCAGGGAAGGACCTGGCTGCGGCTGCAAAGCTGAGTTTGCAGAGAGTTTTTTGGAGCTTGGCTCTTCCCAGACCCGCTTTGGTGGGTGCCGGTGGAAGCCCCAAAACGCAGCCAAGCTCTGCGGTGCTCTGGGTTTCATTGCACGATGCTTTGCCCGCTTGTAACAGGGGGGACACTGCCAGCGTGGGGGTCCCCAGCCCGTCACCGCGAGTGTTCCGGGCGAGCCGGGGCAGCCCCAGGGCTGGACCAGCCCCAGCCACAGGCTCCAACCCCGCTGCCACCGGCAAGCCCGGGCAGGTCTGGGGCTGCCGGGTCCTGACGTCCCTCCTGGCACGGAGCTTGGCCCCGAGCACACCCGGGCTTTGAGTGGGCAGGACCGAGGTGTCCCGCCTGCCCCCGCGCCCATGGGAAGCGGTGCCACCACCCCGAGCACCCCCTACTCCTGAACCTCCTGGCTGCTGCTTAAAAAACACACCCCCTCCCTCCCCAAACCGTCTCGTTGAAAGAAAAGAAAATTCACGTCCAAGTTGGTTCGGTTGCTTTCAGAGGCTGAACAAAATGAGGTTGTTTCAGGCCTCACCTGGTGCCTCCTTTATATTCACCCTTTCTCACTTTAAACCCCTGGTCTGGCTCCGGCAGGCTGGAATAGTTTTTCCTGGCAAGGTTGGTTTTTTCAGTCCCCTGGCAGGGTGGGGATGCTGGAGGCTCCTCTTTTCCAGGGGGTTTAAAAACAGAAACTACATGTTTGTGCCTGGCAAAACAAAATAAAGAAGTGGACCAAGGGAGAAGGGGGGTTTGCCAGCTTTTTGCAGCCCTGAAGTGCCACCAGTACCAGGGGGAAGCAGGCAGCAGCTTTCCCAGCGCTATCAAGGGGGAGCTGAGAGGAGGAGAAGCCAGGACAGGAAATTCCTTATTGCCTTTCGGTGTTCATGGTCCCCAAGCTCAAAGGAGAGACCCAGATCTGCCTCTAAAATTGCTCCCAGACACATCAAAGCTGTTCCCCACAGGGATAACCCTACCTTATCCCAAAGGCAGCATCTTGCCTTCCCAGCACAAAGCATATCCCATCAAAGGCCAGCCCCTACAGCGAGCTCAGCCCTTATTTTGGGTTGAGATCGGCTGGTTTGGGAGCAGTTATGGCAGCTCTGGCTGCTGCCGTGCCTGGTGCTGAGGGGATCTAGTAGATCACTGAGAAGGTGATAGGGTGGCTCCTCATGTGCTGGGGAGACAGCAAGGGCTGTGACAAGCCCCAGGCAGGGTCTGGAGGGGGATCTCTGTGCAGCTTCTCTCACTGCACAGTGCTCACAAGGGCTCTGAAGGCACTTGGCTCCCCGGAGCACCTACAGGGCCAGAGGGATAGTCTCAGGCATCCACCCCATGTAATCCCCAGGAGCTCTCTGCAGGGGCAGAGAAGGCTATTCCCAAAGTTGGGAGCAGCTCCCAGGACTCAGGACACTGGGCACAGCCAGCCTTGTGTCACACATTTGGTGTGTAACCATTGCCCCACAGGGAATTTCTGTGCTGTCATGGAAGTAGGTGAGAGCTCCCGTGTCCTGGGGCTGGATGTACAAGCTGGGCTGTGGAGAGGAAACAAAGAGGCAGAAGGTTTTTTTTTCTTCTCCGTTTTTTTCTTTATTATTGGGGTTTTTTTAATTTGTAAATAACTTTGCATGAAAAAAGTTAAATTGCACAAGTAACTCTGCAGTTCTTCAACATCATCCCCAAAGCAGGAAAAATAGAAGAAAAACAACAAGGAAAAGGAAACTTTGTCAATACAAACAACTACACCAAACCCAAAGCCCCTCCTAAGTGCTTTTGTAACCAAACCAGAATCTATTTACAATCTTCCTTTTTTTTTTTTTTTTTTT
>VZRE01002019.1:25488-51291 GCA_013396775.1 Cephalopterus ornatus
TTTTGCAACGGCACGTAGTGATAGGGCAAAAGGGAATGGCTTCAAAGTGAAAGGGAGTAGGTTTAGATTAGATAATAGCAAGAAATGCTTTACTGTGAGGGTTTTGGAACAGGTTGCCCAGAGAAGCTGTGGCTGCCCCATCCCTGGTAGTGTCCAAGGCCAGGTTGGATGGGGCTCAGAGCAATCTGGTCTAGTGGAAGGTGTTCCTGCCCGTGGCAGGGGAGAGTTGGAAAGTGGTCTGTAACATCCTTCTAAAGCAAACCATTCTGTGATTCTATAAAAACCTGTGTCCTGTTCCACAAGGGCAATCCCAGCCCTTTTCCTCCTACCTGTGGTCCCATTCTGCTTCTGGCTCCCAGTGCACCCACAGCAATAAGGGCCAAGCTGAAGGGGGGATGGCAGACCCCAGAAATAGAGAATGGAGTCTGCCTTTATTTAATTCAAAAAATCACAGCCATAGGCTTCTGTAAGAAAACGCTGCCCGCACTCCCTGCCATCCCAAGGGCTTTAACAGAGACCAGGGAGGGACCCCTTGGCAGGATCTGACCATCTGCAACCTGTCCCTGCAGCTTGTTTGGTCACAGGTTGGACTCGATGACCTCAGAGGTCTTTTCGAACCTGATTGATTCTGGTTTTGATTCTGATTCAGCTGCAAGGTGCTTCTCCCCACCATCAGCCCCCTTACTAAACCCAAATTATAATCCCTCTCACAGCCCTCATCATCTTCAAGACTTCAGCTCCTGGCACAAGTTTTCTTCCCCAGCAACGGAGGAATTTCTCTTGTATAAGCTCCCAGCTTCTTAGTGCTCCTCTTCTCCTCCAGAAGTTCCCTCTGGGTGTCCTCATCTGTCCCAGCAGTGCTAGGGGCCACCCATACCAGGAAGATGCCTCTACCCCAGGTTGGACTCTTCCTGCAGAGTTTTTTTGCATTTGTTCTTTCTCCATCCTGGGCTCAGAGGAGGTGAGATTTAGGTTGGGTGGGGAATACAGGTTCAAAGGGACCTTGGGAAGTGTTTCAGGACATTTGAAGCAGCTAGGCTGGTATGAGGGAGGTGCCTGGGTGACATGTAGGTGGACACTTCCATCCAAAAAGGGTTTCCACCCACCAAGCCCCCCAAAACCTGACTGCCCTCAGCCTGCAACCACAAAATTACTCCGGACACTTTGTTGACATAAGATACCCTTTATTAAACATACTCTTAAAACCCAAAACATGCTCAAAGCAGTCGTAAGCAGCAATCTGGTTCCCTTCCTTAAATCCCTGACTGGTGGATCACTGGAACAAGGGGCTGCCCCGTGAGACAAGGGGCTATTTCACCCCACACTGCTGGCAGCTCCTGCCCGTCCCTTGTCCCTTCTGGGGTGTCACCCATGCCCAAATCCCGTCTCTCCTGTGCCACCCAGAGGACGGATTCTTTGCTGACAGCCAGGCAGCAGCACTTTGCTCGGCCACAGCATCCTCCTGGCTGCTCTCCATTGCCATGGGCTCACTGCCAGCCACAGTCGCTCCAACTGAGGGGCAGTGCCCACCCACAGTCACCATGAGCTTATTTGGCCACTCCTGCAGCCTTGGGGACACACAGCTCGGAGCAACCAGAAAACCCTCCCCCTGCTCGCTCTTCCCTGACCTCCTGGCAGCTGCCAGCACCATCACAGCCGTGTGCCAGGGTGCCAGGCCAGCTCTCCTTGTCCCCTTGGAAACCATGAGGAAGGTTGGGCTTTGGTAGATGAGCCACTCCTGGAGCATCAGCCTGATTTTCCTGCCCCTGCCCGTGCTGGAAGGTCATGGAAGACGTGGCCTCCCTGGTTTTCTCAGCTCAGCATGATGGTGAACCTCCAAAGCTCTCCTTGTGCCCAGTGCAGTGCTGGTGGCTCCTTGGGGCTGGGACACCCTAACCCGTGTCCCCACAGGGGGATGCAGCCTGTCCCCAGATGGGACACAAGGTTTGTCTCCATCACTGGAGCCCTCCCTGCTGTTTGCAGCTCCCATCCCACATCCCACAGAACGGCATTTTGGAGATGTCACTTCACATCAAGAACCCAGTCCTGAGTTCCCAGGGAGGAATTTGGGAGCTGTTGAGCTTCCAGGAGATATGACAGAGTGCCAGCCCAGAGGAGGGAGCAGTGGGATGGCTGACTCCAAACCCACCTCTGGCAGGACCCACACCAGGGCCATGGAGTGAGCAGTTCCCTGGCAGAGAAAACACCTCCCAGCCCCCAAAAGGGCTTCTTTCCCCTCTAGGAGCCACAGACATCAGCACAACCCATAGTCTGACGTGGGGATTGGCAGTTGGAACCTGCTTCCCACACACTCCCCAGAGTGATGTTGTTTTCAGTGGATGAACATCTCTGTCCTAAGGTGGCTCTGAACTGCAGCTTCCTCCTGCAAAGAGGAGGTGGCCTTTGCTATCACACCCGCACGACAAAACCAACTGGGGAAAAGGGAGGCTCAGCCTCCTACCCTGGGCTGCCCCAAACAGATCCAAAGCTCGGGAGATTGGGTCTGATGCTCCTCAGAGTGGCTGCTGACTGACCCTGGTGCTCTCTGGAGTGAAGCCTGGCCTCTGCCAACAGCCCCTTCAGGTCCCCGAGGTCTGTGTTTTCATCCCAATCCCTTTGCTGTCCCTGTGTGTCTGTCCCTTGGAGCAAAACCCACTTTTGCTGCTGGCCCACCACTGGCCGGAGGGATGGGGATGGAGGGATGGGGAGGCAGCTCCCACAGCCTCATCCACCCCCTGCTACAAAGTGCGATGGGGAGGGCAGGACGGGTGGGACGGGGGTGACACTTTTGGCACTTGTTCCAGAGAGAGGGCACAGCCCCAAGCCCTGAGCTCACAGCAGGGCGGGTGGAAGACAGTGAGGGTAAATTAGCAATGCCCCAGGGGCTGGTGACCGTGCTGGGGGTGGTACCAGGTGCCCTGCCCACCCCTGCCACCCTGCTCCATCTCCTGGGGGAAATCCACCTCACAGGCCAGGCCCTGGAGCCCACGTGCTGCTCAGGAGGAGGGTGGAGGGAGGGCGAACTAGGGGGGCACCCTCACTGTCAGTGCATTAATGGGGACATCCCAAGACATGGGGACAGCCCATGCCATGGCAGGGGCATGGGCGAGCAAACTTGGGGGGGGCAGCCCCCCATGAAGGTCACCAGCTCATGCACCAAGGATGCCAATGCCAATACTCATCCTGAACCCACAACCCTGAGCACCATCCTCCCATCATCCCCATCCATCCACACCCTGGGACCCCTTTCGTGGGCTGACCTTGTCCCATCCGGTCCAAACACTGGAGAAGAAGAGCCTGGAGGTGTGAGATGGCCGGGGGCAGGAGGGCACCCCAGCCCATCCCCGTCAGGGCTGGGGAATGGGAAGGTGCTACTGAGGGGCTCCAAAGTGACACAGCTTTAGCCCCCAAGGAAAAGTCGAGGTTACCGTCTTTTCTTTTGAAAGTCAGTCCTGGTGCAGCTGAGGGGTGGAGGTGGTGACACTCACGGCACCCAGATACCAGGGTCCCTCTGTGTGGGCAGGGGGGTCCGTGCCCGCACCGAGGCTGAGCCCTCACAGGGGCAGGGTGGCCGCTGCCTGCTCCAGGTCTCGGGTGCCGGGGCGGCGGCGGGGCCGAGGTGTCTGCTGCAGCCGCACGTTGTTGTTGGTGGCCTCTGGGCCTGGGGGGAGAAAACGAGGGGTCAGGGGCTTCCAAAACCCAGCAGCGCACTCAGCTCATCTTTCCACAGGGGATGCGGTTTAGCCTCCCAAGTAACACCCACCTCCCCAGGGTTTTGGCTGCAGTGAGGGCTGGCGAGTGCCTGCACTTACCTCTCCAGGCTGGGGGGGCCCCTTGAACCCCCATTTTCTTGGGAATGCCGAGGGCCAAACAGGAATCACAGCGTGACCGTGGCTGGGTTTGAATAACCCAAATGAAGGGGGGTGCCTCTGCCTGCCCTGCCCAGCCAGGAGGCACGTGCACGTGCCCCGTGGGGCTGCAGGTTGGGCACGAAGGGACGTCACCGTGGCCTGG
The DNA here is from genome assembly GCA_013396775.1 of Cephalopterus ornatus. Lineage (NCBI taxonomy): Eukaryota > Metazoa > Chordata > Aves > Passeriformes > Cotingidae > Cephalopterus > Cephalopterus ornatus. The sequence goes on from VZRE01002019.1 coordinate 29,503, forward strand.
ACAGTGAGGGGGATGCCAGCAACGCCGGAACAAGGGGAGCTAACCCAGTGCCAACCCCCCCAGGGTGATGGGGCGCGAGGCGGGCGCAGGCTCTGGGGGTCTCATACCTATTCCTCAATGTTAATGGGGCAGGAGTCCGGCACGGCGGCTGCGTGGCAGGAGAGACCAGAAGGCACATGGTGAAGGCGGGAGAGGAGGCAGCGACGCGGGGACATGCACGCGAGCGAGCAAAGGGGGGGGCCAGGTGGGACCAAGGGTCTCGCTGCCTGCGATTGAGGCAGGGAGCTGCCACCGGGCACGGCCTGAGGGGTCCCTCATGCATGGGGCCTCTGGGGGTTTCGTGCCAAGAAGAACCAAGGGGTGGACATGCTTATGGCGCAGGGCAGCAGGGTCCCCGCATGACTCCTCCCTGGCTGTAGGCTCCCTCCAGTTCAGGCAGCACCCTCCAGTTGGGACAGGGTGAGGGCAGAGGCTTGTGTCCCACCACCAAACCCATCAGGGGCTTAGGAAGTGGGTATGCCCCTAAAGCAGCGGGCTGCACCCCCCAGCGAGGTTAAACCCTGTGCCCAGAGCAGCTCTGAGCCTGAGGGACCGTGTGAGGGCACTTTAAGGCCAAGGGCTGAGGCTTTCCCAGAGAGGGAGCAACAAAATCCTGCTGCCTGCTGATTTATGGGGGGTGACAGCTGCCATTTCGACTGGCTTTTCATGGCGAGCTCAGGCTGGAGAGCGAGGCATGTTAAGTCTGCAGATCCCAGAGGGAATGGATAATTAAACAGGACCACATGTACATGCATACCGAAATCCCATTAAGAGCTTGATATTGCCTAAGTCACTGCAGAGCTCCAGTGCAGAGACCCAGCTCAGCTCAGTGCACCCTTGGGAGGCTGCTGAGGAGCAGGGCTGGGGCGGCAGGAAGGGTCTGGCCCTGAAGCAGTGTATCAGCCCCATGCCCCCTCCTTCGACTGCAGGAGGGGTATCCCCTGCCATCATCAGCAGCAAACCTGTCCTGGGCAGACCAGCTCCTAAATTCCCATCACAGTGACACCCAGCCAGCTTCCTTGGCCCGCTGTGGGATCACTCGGAGCAACTGTGGCTCTAAATCAGCCCTCAGGGGATTTCAGGTCTTCTGCAGCAGTTCCCCAGCCCTCCCACCTCGGTGCCAACCTTTTCAGCAGGAGCCGTCCCCCAGTTTCTGTTTCCAAAGCTGTTTTTCTCACCCTGTCCCCCAGCTGTGGCCACAGCCAAAGGATGCTCTGAGCCCTGGGGACAGCCCCTGCAACTTGCTACACACCCCATGGCTCTGCAGGATCCACTCAGCACACAGATCTATATGTTTTAGTTAAACCTTGTGTCCTAAAATCCCTGGGATGTGGCCTTTCTCCTTCTCCCAAAACCCTTTCCCACCAGATTGAAATCTGCAGAGATTTCACAACAGCTTTGAGGAACCACATCTCCATTACAGAGAAGGCAAAAATATAATTATCAAATCTCAACATCATTCCACGGGCTTGGAGACTCTCCTAGACGTGGCCTCTTGAACAGCATGGATCTCAAGGGCCAGGGTGCAACTGTCTTCAAGGGTCCCCTAAAATTGGTGAACGGGGTTGTCATGCACTGGGTACAAGTCCTTAGAACTTTTACGAACGATACAGCCAAAACAAAACCACAAGATATGGAACACCCCCAGTCTGTCTCACCATGAACCTAAAGGACTGTAAATTGAAAGACACAACACTGGTCTTATCTCCTTATGATATAGAATCTGACTGTGTCCCAGAGGGTTTAAGCATAGTCCCCATGACTGTCCCCAAAACTACTCCAAAACCTATAAAATTGCCCCTGAATGTTTCACTGGCCAGAGGTCAAATTGGTTGGACAACAAGAAGCATTGTTTCATCCTGGTTCCTTAAAGAGAGCAGAAATGTCCATGCAGACCAATGTTTCTACTATCAGACCAAAATGTTCACCTTTTACAGGTACCTCCTCCACTGGATGTTTCTCCTGGCTAAACCAGAGGCCATCACCGGTCACATCTAACCAGTATACTGGGAACTGGAAGAGGGATATTGAACAATATTGATCTGGAAATTCTGGCTAATAAATTGGGTACAACCATTAATGATTTGAGCACTACAGAGCAACCCTTAAGGTCTTCCTTATCCTCTCTTTGAAACACAGAATGGTCACACTCAACCATCTTTTCTGTCTCAGAAAAATATCAAAATGCTAACAACCAGCTGGCTGACGTTCTGGGAATTGCTCAAAGCAAAGTGCCTTCAGCACTCAGCTGTATCCCAGGTCAGTTGTGGCTACACTCTACCAGTGCTATGACAATCAGAGAAGGGAAAAATGGACTTTTATTTTGAATTTAACTGAAATTCCAAAGGCAATTTTGGATAACCCCACTGCACTCGAAAGAGAATTTCAATCCTGGTGGTCTTTAGTCAAATTTTCTTATCCCCCCATTGCTAAGAAGGCCACAGCTTTTGTCTTAGCAATATGCAATGCTTCAGTCTACACCATACACCCAATCCTTGTGCTCGTAATGGAACTAGATTCACAAGAACATCAAGCATGAGCTTTTAAAAACAGTCATACACACACATGGCAAACCACTGATGTAGATGCTTGTGTGGTGAAAGAGTGACAGGGGTTTATATGTGAAAGTAATACTCTGAAAGCCCAAGATGTCTGTTTGGACACAGAGCTGTGTCTGTCATTTTGAAATGTCTCCTGACACTGATCCTGAATCCATCCCAGTATCCATAGAACATGGATGTGTATGTCTAAGAACCCGTTGTGATGATTTTACAGTGGATGACAGAAAGATACAGCTTTGTAACCACTCAATTCTGTATACTTGTAACTTTTGAGCAGGATGTGACTTCAACTATTCCCTACCAAAAACTGTGTACCAGAGCATATGTGGCAACATCGTGTTACATGACACTTTCCCTCCAACCACTCCTGGGATGGACATTCCCCTGGTTAAAAAACGTTGGAACATCCTGATCTACACAGACTGGTACAACATCTGACAAGGGAAAGTTGTAAAACATTAATCACTGTCCATCATGATGTGGAAAAAACACACCATGTCCTACAGTGAGTGTAAAGGGATAGAGAACATCACTGGTGTTCTTCCCACTGGCCCCTCTGCCATCCTTGGGGGACCATGGGCAGCCCCAAAGCTCCCACTCTGCACCTCCTCTGCCCCGGTCCTGGCATGAGTGGCAATTCCCTGCTTTCCCCCGCAAACACTGAGGTTGGATCGCCCTCATGCTGGCGGCAGGCCAGCTCCGTGCCGAGGGCTCCAAGCAGCACAGCCTCCGGACACACGGACAGGTGTGGTGGCCAAAGGATGGAGAGTCCATCCTTGGCTGGGCTCGTCCCAGGGGCCAGATCCTGCACCCCAGCCCAGGCTGGGGACATGGCCAGTGCACTCCTCACAGCAGAGCAAGAATCTGACCCTGTGCTGGAGCCGTTTGGGCTGCAAAGCTCCCCCTTCCTCATCCTCCCCCTGGCACAACCAAGGGGGATGCAGTCAAGGATGGCTTTGGCTGGTGCCACAGCCAAGGGATGCTTTGCCAGGCTCCCCAGCAAGGCAGAGGTGCTGCTGGGACACCCCCCCAGCTCCCTCCCCAGCCCCCTGGCCTGGCAGGGCTCAGGCAGCTGCTTCCAGAGGGTGATGGAGGGGACACAAGACTTTTGTGGCAGGACCCTGTTCCTCCCCAAGAGCCTCAGCTGTGTTTCTCCAGCACAGAAACCACCAGGAACAGGCAAGGCAGCAGGACAGGAGGCTTTCCTGAAGGAGTAGGGGGGGAAAAAAGCATTTCCCTTCCCTCCAGTGGGTTTCACCCACCCTCTTGGCTCTCCAGCACCTGCTGCTGGTCTGGGACCTGCCACAAAGTTAGGCAAATGGGCAAGGCAAAGGCAGAGTTGCTTTCAGCTTGTCCACAAATGTATTGATGGACACCCCTTGGAGGGCTTTGTCTTGTTTTTTTGCCCCATTTCTCCACACACAGGCCGAGGAAGAGTCCCCAGCCCACTGCTCCCTTTGGCCCGTGCGGGGACCAGGGGTCACCAATACATTTGTCACCTTTGTGCAACTCTGGGCAGGGAGGGGACACAAGCATGGGTGGAGAGAACCGTGTTGGCACAGAGCGAACATGAACTTTCACACGGACGAAGGAGCCTGGGGGGAAGGAAGAAGAGAAAAAAAGAGATGGAGAGAGGGCAGGAGGAAACAGAACTGGAAGGAGAGTGGGACAGAAAGCATGAAGAAATGGGGAAGAGGGATGAATGTGGGGCTCTGTAGAAAGATGACCTGACATGCCCCATCTCCCTGGCCTTGAAGGAAGAGAAGAAAGAGGAGGAAGAGGCAGGTGGCTCCTGCTGTAAAGCTGGACTGCCTGTGGATCACATCCCAGTGCAAATACTGCTGCTCCCACCACAAGCCTGGACCAGACTACAGTTGTGCCACCTTCCCAGGTGCCCTCCAGGGTGCCAGCAGCCCCCTGACCAAGGGACAGAGCATCCCACCAAAGCAGGTCTGCAGCCCCCTGGGGACATTCCAGCAGGACAGGCCACCCTGACCTACGGGTGGTGACGGGCCTGGTGCTCAGCCCTGCAGTGACATGGGTGGTGGGGTGGCACTGAGGACAACATGGCAGGGATGGTGGTGGTGGCTGGGATGGTGGGAATGACGGTGATGGGAGAGGACGGATGGACGCTGAGGGCTGGGGGGATGCAGGGAAGACTGGGACTGTCCCCCCCCACCCCAAGTTCATGTTCAGCAGACGGCCACTCACCAGGTAAGCAGGCCTCAGAGCACAGTTTATTGTCCAGCGCTTTCACGTGTGCGATGCCCATGTCATTGTTATTGTCACACCTCAGACCGAGGAAAGCGCCTGTCCTCGGGCCTGGAAGGGAGTTAAGGCAGTTAACGGCGCTGGGGCTCCACGCTGCCTTTTTAGCACTGGGGGCTGGGGTTTCTGGGGTTTCTGGGGTTTTTCGTAGCGCATCCCCAGCCTCTTTCAAAAACAAACAGTAGATAAAAACAACGCATCTAGGTGGGAGCGGGTGAAGAGCGGACAATAACTCCTGGGCACAGCCCGAGCTGCTCCTTTCCTCGCACCGGAGGGCAGCGGGACAGTGAAGATGCGGCGATGGGCACACGCGTGAACCTGCCCAGAGTTCAGCCAAACCTTCCCCCCAGCACAGCTGAGCAGTCCCTGGTCAGTAGAGCCAGGCCATGGTGGCATCAGTCACCTCCTGCCAGAGCCTCTCCAGCACCATTGGTGCATGTGAGAGCCATGTGGATGCCAGGAGGAGGCAGCAGCTGGATGCATGGGGCAAAAGAAGCTGTAGCCAAGCTTTTGCAGGGAAACGGAGGCTTTTGGGGCTGAGGGAGGTTAACTCTGCTTCTTAGCATCACCTGTACGAGAGATCAGCCCCCAGGTCTTTGCCTGCATCCATCAGATGCAGGCTACTGAACCTCAGGAGGGATGTTCCCAAATAAGCCCCGCTGAGAACGGGAGCAGGACCGTGTCCTAAGGAGAAATGCCATCCTGCTCCCAGCGTCATTGGGATGCCTGTGGATGTCCACCACAGCCCCTAGTTGTCCCTACTTGTCATATTTGAGTCTTCCCCATCAGCAAGAGCCTCTCTGCAGGGCAGAGGCCATATTTTGGGGATGGGTGTTCCTGCTTTCCAGCTTGGCTGAGTGTCTGGGTTGGACGAGGAAACAGTTTTGGCACATTTTTGCTAACAAGAAACTTCCAAATATGGAAAGGGGCACACTATGGGCCTCCCTATTGCCCAAAAGCAATCCAGGGCAGTTGGTGGCTGACGGCACCTCTTTCCTTGGCTATTTGAGCTCAATGGAGGAGGCAAGAGGAGACCTTAATGTGCACATGTTGACTTGCAAAATCACACTGAGGACAGGCCAAAAAACGTGAGGAAAGCTTTCCAAGGGGAACAGCTTTGTAGTACTTTCCCTATGGGAATCATCCCAGACATTAATCCCTACAGGGGAGGCTTTCAGAGATGCGAGAAAAACCTTGGCAAGGGGGAAAAAACCACAGAGACACCTCTTTCCCACTTGGCTTGTTGGAAAAACCACTGGATCCTGCACATCAACCATCACCTGCTCCACGTTCTGCACTGAGCTCAGTGGGGTCCCCCATGGCCACCTGGCTCCCCCACCCACTGGTGTTCAACCCACCCGTGGGTGGCCCCACTGTGATCGATGTTTCCCTGGCTCTGGTGCCTGTGGAGTCACCCAGGGCTGTCCCTGATGGCAGGGAGGGGAGCTGGGGACAACGCAGCACCCATCACTTGTGGCTGCCCACTGGTGACAGCGACCTGAACATGAAGAGACAACAACAAGCTGGGGCCTTTTACCGTCTTCCTGCGTGGGAGAGGCATCCTCCTCCTCCAGCACGTCGTTGCCCTGCGGCACAGGGGAGAGGCAGCATTAGCCAGGGGCTGCTCCCAGGTGCCCTTGGGGGAATGTCCCTGGCCCTGGGGGGTTCCAAGGACCAGGAGGATGATCATGGCCAGGGGACAGCCCCACTGCCCCATCCATCCCCAGAACAGCCTGCAGGGACACAGATGTGTCAGCAGCTCCTTCCCCATCCCAGCCCCAGGGGAATGTGGTGCCAGCTGCCCAGCTTCCCCCTCCGTGGGCACCCGGAGACGGATGCAACTGGGATCCCCCTCCACACTGGGTGTCACCACAGCTCCCAGTCCCAGGGGTGGTTACAGTTACCTCAGCATCGCGCTCCTCGGCAGAGATGCTGACAAAGTTTACATCCGGGGACTCCACAGGTGTCGACTGTGGGAAGAAGGGGGGAAAGATGGAAGGAAAAACAAACAAAAAAAAAAAACTCTGGTGCCAGTGGGTTTGGAGAAGAAGTTACATCCCATGGAAAAGCTCTCCAACCTGTGGGTGATGGGCACCATCAACAACCCCCCAGCCCCTACCTCTCCATCAGAGGCTGTGGCGCTTGCGGCCGCGGGTGAGGGGAGCATGTCCCCCTCCTCCTCCTCCTCTTCCTCCTCTGTGCCAGGGGCAACGTAGGAGCCAGACATGGAGGACACGGTGTCGGTGCTGAGCTGGGAGTGCTGGCTCTGGGAGGAGGCCATGGACATGACGGACTGAGCCAGGCTGCTGCTGACGGGCTCTGGGGGAGAGCAGGGGCTGAGCGGGGCTGCTGGACCCCCCCAGCCCATCAGTGCAAATCATGGCACAGCACCCGCTAATTAAAGAGGGGGCTAATGAGAAGGAAGGACTGGCTGCGTGCCACGGAGACGGGATAAGTGCAAAGCTACCAGCAGTGGGTCCTGGGGCTCACAGCCCCCCATTTCTATGGGGTGACAAAGCAGACGTGACCGGTGCCTCCATGAGCCCCATCTCCAGGTCTGTGAGTGACAGAGCAGAGGTGACACCCTGGGGCTCCATGCAATGTCCGTGGCAGGGTGGGAAGGGGCCATGGCAACCCACTCTGCATCCCCCTGCAGTGGGACGGTCCAAGGACCACAATGCCATTCTCCTGCCTTGCCAGCACCTGTGAGCCTCACCTCTGGGGGGGAGCCCCACCTGTACCTTCTGGGGACGAGATGGTGGAGGAGAGGGGTGTCCCAGTGCATGAGGACTGGTCAATGGCTCCTGATGATGACAGGGTGAAGTTTTCGCTCTCCGGTGTTGCGCCACATTCCTGGAAGAGGAGCCCAAGGGAAGTGTGGGATAGGAGATATTCAGCGTGGATGAACCACCTCACCCAGGCATCCTTATGGACAGAGGAAGAGCCAGGAGGGGCAAACTCCAGCCACCACCTCTGGTCCCAAGCCTCCCCGAACCTGCTGCCCCTCCAGAGCCTCGACTCCCCACCAGCACTCACCTCCTCGCGCCGGGCTGGGGATCTCCTTCTGGAGACCCTCGGCTCCGACTCGGTGCATGACTTCTCATCCTCCTCTTCAGGAAGGATGGAGGAGTTCTGCGAGATGGACCTGGCCAGAGGGGGCAAAGCAGAGGGCTTCACCCCTGCCCACAAACCCTCTGGGCCCTCCCAGACCCCTGTGCCCACCCTGGTACTCACTTTGAGATGCTCTTCTTCAGTTTGAGCCCCGGTGGGCCGCAGTCGGGCAGGCGCTGGAGGGGCGAGAGGGCCCTCAGGGCGGGCAGGGGGCCGTCACTGCCGTAGGAGGGGAGGGTCCCCACGCCCGGGGGGTCCCCCAGGGCCCGCAGTGGCAGAGCAGCCGGCGAGGGCGTCAGTGGCCCGTTGAGGGCCTCCAGCAGCGACACCACCTCATAGCCAGGGGGGATGTTCTCTGACGACTGGTGAGACGGAACAGACAGGGTGAGGATCCTCCCTGGGCCATTTCACTGCATCCCCTCGCTCCCAGCAGGATGAAGATGTCCCAGGGAGAAGATAAACCCAGAGAACAGACACCCAGCCAAACACCCGTTCTTTATGCAATACCAGCCCTGCATTTTGGTCAATTTGCAATAAACAAATAAGCCTTTTCCCTGGGAAGCACATGGATCCCCAGACATCCCCACCCTGATCTTGGCAGGGTGGAAGGGGTGGGGGTCCTGCATTCAGCCAGGCACTGACCGAGTGCTCCTCGGAGTCCGAGGTCTGCGAGGCGATGATGGGGTTGAAGCTGGTGGGCGAGAGGGGACCCAGCTTCTTCCTCATGGCTCGGATTTGAAGCAGGGCTCGGAAAGCTGCAGCAGCACGGGAGAAGGGTGGGGTGAAAACTGGCTGCTGAGAGGAGACCCCTCAAAAAAATGCCACCCTGTTTCCCAAGAGGGGCATCGCCACTCTGCAAGGCATCACCACGCATGGGGCTGGAGGGACTGCAGAACGAAGGATGGGAGATACCAGCCTGTTCCCAGAGATGCCAGCCCGTTCCCAGAGATGCCAGCCATCCCACCCAAGGCACCGGCCCCTGGCCCTTACGCAGCCTGCAGATGGGGCAGTTGTTGGCCTGGTAGCGCAGGGTGTCGGCGCAGGTGTTGCAGAGGCAGAGGTGCCGGCAGGGCAGGATGAGGGTGTCACGCACATCCGACAGGCAGACGACACACTCGGCGCTGTTATCGCTCACCTCATCCTCGGCCACCTGCCCCGAGGGAAGGATGGGAACTGCTCAGGCCCCTCAGGGTCCCCAGCACACATGGCATAAGGGTGGGGTGCTCTGAAATACTGCCTGGGTGCTCAGAGTGCTCACTCTGAGGTCCTGCCTGTGTCCACAGGCTGCCTGCTCTTGAAATACACCCCTGGACCTTATTCTCCCCTGCTGGAGGCTGGGAGATGAGGCCAGAGGCAAGAGGAACTCCACAGGGGGATTCAACCTTCACCCCAACTTTTACACATATAGAGCAGAGCGTGAGGCACATCCCATGCCTCGAGCCCCACACTCCCTGTCTAAGCCAGCAAGATCCGGCCTTCACCTTCCCACAGGACCACAAAGTCTGGGGGGAAAAGCTCAATCCTTCAGCTTTCTGCCTCCAGCAGCTTCGATGCCAACACAAAGTGTCCCCAAACACCAGCAGCTCTGTGCTGTGCTGCCAAGTCTTTCCCTGAGCATGTTTTAGGGACTGCACCTGTGCTAGAGGAAGGGAAGAGGGGATGCAGGCTGGGGGATGCAGGGACATACCTTGGAATCCTGTGTGTTGTACTTGTTCTCGATGCCGTAGATCTCCTGCAGGAGGTAGCTCACACCATCCACCTGCAATCCCACGGGGAAGGGCGAGGAGCAGAGACATGCATCGATTCTCTTTGCATTGACACACTAGAAATTGCATCAGAAAAGCTCCCCAGGAGGCAGGGGCAGGGCAGGGGCTCCCCAAAAGCCCCTCAACACCTCCTCTCCGGGGTGTGCAGAGGAGCTGCCACTCCCTCAGGGGACACCCAGACACTCACCACTTGCTTCTGCTTGAGGGGCTTCACACAGAAGGTGCCATCACTGTGCTGGAAGGAGGAGAGAACACATGAGTGGGCACCCATGGGCTGCTGTGCTGCAGCACCCATCCACCCTGTGGCTGTCACTGCTCCCTCCTCACTCCCAACTGGTCCATTTGGCAGGAATTGTGGCTTTTCCTGACACCCCAGTACCAGGTAGCTGTGGGATGTCACCGGCATTGCAAAGCTGGAGACTTGTTGGAGGAAGGAAGATGGAGTTGAGCCCAAATGCCTCTAAAGCGTGTGCTCAAAATGAGGGGATAGTCCCAGAATTTGAGGAGCACCCCCAAAACAGCCCCAGCCCAGCAGCACCATCCTGAGACCCTCAGGGATTCTCCGGGCTCTCACACCCAATGGATGAGGGGGTAGGAGTGGGAGGATGGCCCCAGCTTGGCACTTACCTTCTCAAAGGTGGCCAGCAGCACATGGCAGTGCCCAATGTGCTCTGCAAGACACAAAGGGACAACCCAGGGCTCAGGGGACAGGCAAGGAGACAAACAGAGCCACAATGGCAGTGAGGAAAAGCAGGAGGCTCTGCCCAGTTGGCACCACAACACCAGCAACTGGGAAAGCCCATCCCAACAAGGAACCCCCTCCTCACCCTCTCCTTCATCCACCACCGCCTGCACCACCATGGGATACACCTCGCGGTCCAGGTCGAAGCCCAGCTGGAGAGAGACAGGAGAGGAGGATTGGTGAGATGGAGGTGGGATGAAGCCCCTGTCTCTGCTACATCACCATACTCAGCCCCACAGTGGATGCTGGGGCTGGGGGGACCCACCTCCTCCTCGCTCCACTCAGAGGGGTCAATGGTGTGGGAGGGTACACAGAACTGCTGGCACACCCCCCGCTTGTAGTGCACTGTCTCCGACTGCAGGCTGTTGTCCCTGGGGATGTAGCTGTCCCATGGAGAGAGGACAGAGTCAGGGCACCACAGGTGTCCCCACACCCCCCCTGGTCCCCCCAGATCACGGAGAAATCAGGAAGATGGGAGTGGGGGCAAGGTCACTCCTCCCCTCCCCTCCCAGATGCTTCTCGAGGCTGAGGTACTAAGTCCTAAAAAGGGCTAAAATAATCCACAGGGCTAAAATAAACACAGGGCAGCCAACACAGCACAGGACGGGGGGATTCAACCTGGAGAGGACTTGGAGGGACAATGATTTCTCCCAGTCTCCATTCTGACCTGAAGGTAAAAAGAAGGAGCAGGATGGAATGGGGAAGAAGGTGGCAGGGGCTCGCAGGGACCTGGTGGTGGCACCTGGGGAGGAGACAAGGAGCCCCCCACCTCCATCTTCAGCACTACCAGCAGCTGTCTCGTGGCCTGAAGAGGAGAGATGCTCCAGGAGGGAGAGGCTCCGGGTCCATCAGCCAGGGGCACACACTGGGCTTGGGGGGACACAGGCCAGGCTAGAGGGGAACACGGGCCAGGCTGGAGGCTCCTCACCTGGCCACCCCGTTGTGAAACTCCTCGGTTGCCTGGTAGTAGATGGTGATGGCCACTCGGGTGTCTGTGTCGAAGGTGAACTCCACGTTGTAGTGCACCTTGGCTTTGCTGACTTCTTCCCCGGGGGTCTTCACCTCCTCTGAGCACCTGGGGAGCACAGAGGGTCCAGGAGAGAGGCACCCTTCAGAAATGGCTTGGGGTGCTCCAGAACTGGCCCCCTCAGCACTGATGGCCCCAAAAAGGGGCTGCTGCCCTCCCTCAGGGGAAACTGAGGTGCGCCAGGAGGGGCTGGCACGCCCAAGGTCAAGCCTACAGGCTGGGAAGTGCCGCAGACAGATTTCAGCCTAATCCCAAATCTCACAGCCCTGCCGCAATCCCCAGCCTCCCTCCAGCAAAGCCTTTGGAAGGTGGGGGAGGAAGAAGAAGCAAAGCACTTCAAAGGCAGCACTAAGCTCCTTTAATCCTGCGGCAGTGCCTGTGCTGGCATGCGGGAACCGGGAGGGGAAGGGCACGTTTGGAGAGACGGGCTCATCCCTTCTATCTACCCGTGCTGAAATGAGAGCAGCCCCGTGCACACCATCCCCTGGCAGCATCCAGCCAGACCCTTCCCTCCCCATGGCTCGCGGCCGTGGGGTGCCTGGACTCACTTGACGAGGCGCAGCGTGTCCTTGCGGATATTGATTAAGCTCCTGAGGGTCTTCACGGGTTCCTGAGGAGGTGGAGCAGCGTAAGGGAACTAGGATGAGAGAGACACCGCTGAAGGCAGATGCACACGGGGGGTTAGAGTGGCTGTGGACCCACCAGTGACCCAGACCCAATACCCTGTGGAGGGAATTGGGGTGGGCAGGGGTGCTCCCGCTGGCGCAGGCAGCACGGTGACAAGGACATCCCTCGGCAAACAACAAGCCCAAAAACCCCCCCAGGGACAATTTCACTGGGGAAGGGTCACGCAGAGTGGGGCTATTCCTTGCCCCTTTGGCTGGAGGGTGAGGAGGATTTAGGGCACAGGCAGGCGGCTGCTGATGGATTTTTAGGCTCTGGATGTGGCTGGGCAGGGGGAGGCTGAAGCTCCCTCCCTGCCCACCAGCCAAGGAACCGGCACAAATGTCTCTGTTTCCTCCCTGGGATGGATGGGATTTTGGTAGTGGGATCCCTTCCAGCCCCATGCCCGGAGCAAGGAGCCAGTGGGGTGGCTGGGCAGGACCAGGCAGGCAGCAGCATCTGTCCTCCAAGGTGACATTGTCCTTCCCAGTCTTTCCTGTCCACCTGCACAGGGACTACAGGGAAGGGGCGAGACAGTGGCACCCAGGGGACACCCTCTCCTTGGCACTACAGCCACCCAAAGGAGCTCATGGGCACTGGGGAAGGGATGCAGGACCCACCTGCACCCTCTCCATCTCCATCTCTCAGGGAGGTTGAGGTTCTGGAAGGATCAGCCCCGACTAAGGCCCAGCTTGTTGCTCAGCTGTCATTGTGTGCCAGGGGACAGCCAGAGCCAGGAGTGTGTCAGCTGCCATCAGGGAGGGCAGATGCTCAAAGAGCCTCAACTGCTGCCTTAGGAGAGGCAATAGTGTCCCATGGTCCCCACACACCACCCCCAGCCCTGAGAGGAGGGACAGCAAGGCACCCACTGCATCCCAATACTGAGGAGACAGGACCAAATTGCAGGTGGCACTTGGGGGTGGCCTGCGGCGATCCAGGTGCCCCTTCCCCATGTCCCTGGTGCCCTCACATGTGGGAAATCCATAATCACCTAACCTGTCCCCAAAGCTATCAGCTCCTTCCCTGCCCCCAAAGCCCTGCAGAACAGGATGGATGGGGCTGAGGGACCTGTGCTGGGCTCAGAGGGACAGGATGGGACAGGCAGCTGGCAGAACCCAGCAGTGCAGGCACAGCTCTGCCCCATCCCTCCTCCACCATCCCAGCATTACGATATCCAACCATCCCACGGATCCGATCCCACTCAGGCCATCCAAAGGCAGATTAAAGCCTAGGCTGGATGCAGCGTGGCTGATGGCACCGGAAGCTTTGGAAATTAATTTCCAGTGCTGTGGAACTGCATTACACTCCTCTAGTCCCCTCCAGGAGGGCAAAAGGGCAGCAGAGTCATTAGCTTGGTGTTAACGAACTTTTTAATGAATCACTAAACGTGCACCTGCAGAACTGTGCACCTGCAGAGTCACCCATGGCAGCTGGAAAGGAGAAAGTGAGAAAAGGCCTCTGGGCAGGAGCTGAGCCACATCACAACACGTGGTGCCATGTTGCGATACATCCCCTGCTATTCAAATTAATGAACTAATTAAACCTTCCTCGTTTGCGCCTCTGCCCAGCCGAGCCGTACCCAAACCAGCCCTGGCAGGGAAAGCACCCATGGGTGCAAACCCCCTCCTGCTGCAGCACCCGGGGGCGGTTGGCAAAGGAGGGAGGGGGCAGCGGGGTCCCCTGGGTGCCCCCCCGCAGGGGCCATTGGGCTGGGCGGGATGGGGAAGTGCCACAGGCAAATTCTGCGCTGCAGAAACTGCTTTGGGCTCTTTCACACCCACGTGTGAGCAGCTCGTTTTTGGGGGTGGCTGAGGTTTTTTTGGTTTTTTTTCTCCCAAGTTAAATTTTGCAAGCCGGATTTGCACATCAGAAAGGGGCCGTTCAGAGGACGTTTTGCATCTCGTCACTTTAAAGCAAGCTGAAACACAACAGAAAAAAGTGGGTAACGGTTGTGGTGAAGAACATCATCCACGTGTCTGTAGCAACTTTTGTTCCAGGCCAGCTTCTGTTGAAGTGAGAAAACCACCCTCAAAAATCTTTCTTGGGGTTTTTCTACAAGCAGACCCTGGCAGGTTTGCATGGGCAGGGAAACCCAGTGTCATGTTTCAACGGTCCCTGGCTTCCCCTGTGCTCTCGGGGTGCCACCAGCAGCTTCTCTGCTCCTCAGCCTCTGCATGGTGGCAGCTACCTAAACCTGCAACGCCCGTCCCAGCCCCTTTGGAACCTGTTCGCAGCTGGAAAATCCAGATTATTGTGCATCCATGGAAGGGAGAAGCTGCACAGCCTCTAGGCGCTCTGCACACCTCTGTGGCAGCAGTGCTGCTCCTAGCTCACACAAAGTGCCCTGCTCAGACAGGACCTGGGACACAATTTTTCCAAGAACTCCTGGCCCTTGATCCTCAAGGAACCTAAAATAAATCCCCCACCAAAAAAAGCAGTGGCCATCTCCAACGTTTACAGCCCAACCAGGGCTCTCACAGGAGCCCAGAACATGAGAGCATCACAGCCAAGAAGCATGAGGACAGGATGCCCAAGTGTTGCCTGGAGACAGGATTGGACCAGAACCAACATGGATCCTCCCTAACCCCTCCCTGAGCCCCCAAACCTGGCTGGCCCAAAAGCCCAGCCCCAAAGCTCCCCCTGCTCCCCAGGGAGAGGGATGCTGGTCCCAGCTCAGCAGTCCAGGGCCATTGGTAATTAAGCCAGAGCAGTGAAATTTAGCCTGTGATGCCGTATTAATTCTCTCTGGTGTTTCCAAGCTGTTCCTTTACCTTCCCTGCTGCTCTGCTGTCGGGGCCACTGACTCAGGAACTGCTCACTGGGCAGTTTAGAGGCTTTTACTGTAATCAAGAGGATTTCTCAGCAGTCACTGCTGGAGAGAGACCCTGAGTGTTGACTTCTCATTTTCCAGGAAAGCACAGAGGATGGAGAGAAAGGCTCTGCCTTTGCCCACCCAATGCTCATGGGATTTGGGGGTGGTCCTGCCCTTGGCTCTGCCAGGATCCCCACTCTGGCATAGCCCATGGCTGGACACTTCCCCACTGAAGGCCTGCACAATGCTGCCAAAATGCTGCTAAAGCCAGTTCCGAAGAGGAAACAGGAACCTGGCTGGCAGCAGCCTCGCCAGCCCAACATGGAATAGGCAGCACTTGAGATCTGAGCCAAAGCGCCAGGCAAGTTTATCTCGACGCAACAGAAGAGCTTTAGAGCCTTTTAATTCCCCACCTCGAGTTTTTTTTAATACTTGACCCCCGCATCTGCTACAGCTGAGTGAGCTCCCCTGCTGAGATGGAGCTGGGGACAACACTGACATGTCTGAACCAGGCTCTCATTTCCTCCCTTTCCAAAGGCAGCAAGCACAAAAAAACATCTCCAGGAGTGTGGATTGCAGGTTCCCCCATGTCCTGAGACCTGGAGCTGGCAGCACCCAGCACTGTGAAACCCATCAGTGCTGCCCACAGGCCCCACCAATTCCCCCCTTTTTTTCCTCCCCTCTTCTTCCCCTTTTCTGCTAGAGCTTGGGAAATACTTTCACCTTTTGCTGCCCAAGATACTCTACCCTGCACCATGACAGCACTGCTCCAGCACACTCCCCACCCCATGCCCTCTGCGCTGGGATATGAATCCTGGCTGAGATGGGAAAAACAAAAGGAAAAGCAGATCTCAGAGAGGGAGTGAGAAAGGAGCTGGATTAAATCAGCCCCTTTCTCCCTCACCACTGGGGGTTAGTCCCCAGTGGAGGACAGGCTGCAGCAAGTACCCAACCCTTATATTACACATCAGAGAATCTGCTCAGGCCACCCCAAGTGCGCTTGGGCTCTGCCCTTGGAGGGGGACAGTCAGCAGCCTTAGACCATGCACCCCATGACACACACAGCCACTGCCATTTTGGGAAGGGGTATGCCTGTGCTCCAGATCCACCCCCAGCCCTGTGTCCTCTCCAGTACCCACCACCACGGGCCGGTTCCCCAGGAAGTTGAGGTCGCTGTTCTCCCCGAAGAGATACCCCTCGGGGTGCGTGGAGTCGAACTTCTCGCCTCCCATGATGAAGTGGTTGGCAAAGTAGCTCCCTGGAAATGAAAACAAAGCAAGTGCCTCAGCAGAGGGGGAGGAGGGGTCTCCAGCCAGGCGATGGAGCAGCACAAAGCCACTGGGTTGATGGCTCTGAGGTGACTTTGTCCCCAGGATCACCTTGCTGGGAGCCTTTTGGGTTGAGCTCACATGCTAACAGCCCCCAGGCAAGGTGAGGCAAAGGGGGAGCTGGCCAAGACTGCCCTGCATCCCCTCTTCTCCCTGCTCACATCAGCCACCATGGCCAAATTCTGGGCAGACAGAGCCAGGATGGGGAGAGGCTGGTGCAGGAGTCTATTCCCATGGCAGCACCGGACCCAGGGGCTCCTCCACCCTGTGGGGTTTAACGGGAGCAGATTCACACCCCAGAGCTTTGGCAGCTGCAGCACCTGCTCCCCTTTCCCTGCCCAGGAAATCCCTGTGAGCCCCAGCGTGGCCTGAGCCACCCAAGGTCACCGTGACCTTCAGCCGTCCCTGCCCCAGCAGAGGTGGCCAGATCCTGGTCTGTGAGGAGAAAGAGGGGACAGCTCCCGGGGTAGCAGAGCAGGAGAGCAGCTCCTTGCTAATCCTTGGCATAAACACCAGCTGATGCCCCAAGGAGGCAGGAGAGGCAGCAGCACAGCCTGACTTGCCAGAAAACCCAGAACCCTGCAAGTTCCAGAGGAGCCAGGCCGGTTCCCACATCCCTGGGGATGCTGTCAGGAAGGGCCAGCATGGACCAGGCACACAGCCCTCAAAACAGGCAGGGTTGATCCTGCCCAGAGCCTGGTGACATGGACCTTGTGTGCCACCCAAGGCAGTGTGTCCACAGCCAGACACAGGCACAAATTTTCTGCAGCTGCCACCATGAAGCTGGGCAAAGCACAACTGAACCAAGTTCTGCCAGTTCTCAGCTTGCAGCCTTCCCTAGGAAGGCCCAACTGCAGGAGGGAGGCTTTTGTGGGCGCTGCAGACCCTCCAGGAGCTTAGCAACGCCCTTGCAAAGTACTCCATTGCCCTGATGAACACTGGGCAATGACCAGTGTCCCTTCTTCCCTTGCAGGGTAAACCCATTCCCTAAGCTGGGAGCAGCCCCCAGGTCAGGCACTTCTCCACTGGGAGAGATTTTCCTCCCAGCCCAGACAGGAGCTGACTGGTGCCTGCTCCTTGTCCATGAGATCTGGGCTGCATGGGGAAAGCATGTTGTGGCACAGGATCCAGCTGGGCAAGAGGGTCAGGAATTGAGGTGGGAAAAGAAGGGAAAGGGGGAGGTGGACAGGGATGGGGCAGCAGCAAGGGGTGAGCACAGGAGTCAGAAGAGGCAGTGGATGTAGGATGGACACGGTGTCCTGCATCCTGACAGCCACGGGGACAGGGTCTGGCTTGTAAAAACCCCAAACCCACCAGCACAGATCCATCCACAGCCCCCCTGGGGACACCCTGAAACTAAACCATTGGAGTCCACAGACAAAGGAGCTCAAGCCTAGGCTGCAGCTCTGCTTGTGGGGACTGCAGTCAGAGGCTTCCAGCAGATGCAGGGACTGTCCAGGGCTGGATCAGGCTTTAATACTGCATTTAAAAACCAAAGCCAAGCCCAAACCCCAAGGGGAGGAGGAGCAGGGATCTAACACCAGGGCAGGAGGGGTGAGTGGGGCCACAGATCTTCGCCCCAAGGCCCCATGGCACTGGGATGTCCGGATGCAGCATGCCCGTTAGCAAACGTCGACCATCAATTATTGATGCCTGCTGCTTTCAGGTCCCATTTTCCATGTACATAATTTATAGGCAGCTTGCCTGGAAGGACCCGGCCACGTGGAAAAAAAACAACCCCAAGAGCAAAGTGCCTTCGGAGCTGCCTGAAACAGCACGGCCAGGGGAGAATGGGGCCATCAGGAGCTTTTCCTGGCACTGACTTGGAGCAAGAGCAGGAGACAGTAAAACAATAATATTTAAACCTGAAGAAAAGCTGCTCCAGCACCAAGAAAAAACTGGAAAATGGAGCACAGGCTCTCTGTGATGGCCCCAGCCATAGTTTGGTGGGTGCTGGGGGCTCCTGTAGGATGGGCAGAGTGGGCAAGGACCACGCTGCTGTCACCCAGTCTCCCTGCCAGGGATTGGGAGCATCTCTGCAGGTTCTCAGCACAGTCCCAAGAGGCTTCAGCTCCCCCTTCACAGCAAACAGCACCAGCCCTGTGCTCCCTCCCAGGGAAGGTCCTCCAAAACCCTTGTCATTAAACAAAAGCCTTGAGTTGTGCCAGGCGCTTCCAGGGAAGCACCAGCACGGGAAAGCCCAGGGCACTGGCAGAGGAGTGTGTCGGTGACTCCATGGGCACTGGCAGGTGGCAGAGGAGGGAAGCACCTTCCCAGGCACAGCCACCTTATTATCAGCTAATTGTAAATCCTTACCCAACGCCTACTCCTGGGGAAGGAGAGCCCGTCAAGGACGGTCACGTCTCAGGAAGGGCTGCTGGAAAGGAGGAATAAACCCAAACTGCCTGAGGTTCCTGGCAAAAAAAAGTGTGTCCTGCACATCTGTCAGCACCAGCACACAGGACACATCTGGCACCAGTTCTCAAGCCCTTTTCCCCATGAGTGCCAGGGATGTCACCCTGCCCAGGTGCACAGAGAAGGGCGAGGACCCCATGGGCACAGACCCTGGTGCGTGCTATGGCTGTGCCTGTGGCTCTGGCACACAGTGGCACATGTCCCCTGAGCTGGGGTCCTGCACTGCCCTGATGGGGTCTTGCTCAGCTCTGGTACTGCAACCTCTGGCTCTCCAATGTTACAGCCCCACTCTGCAAAGCAGCTAAAATAGAACAGCTCATTCCCAGCCCCTCCACACGCTCCCAGGGAGGGAAGCACGGAGTTTGCACAGCCTGTGGTCAGCCCAGCCGGGTGGCCATGGCACGGTGCTGGCACAGGGATATCCTGTGGCAGTGGGTGCCAGCACAAGGTGCTGTGATGGTTAAAAGGCTCTGGGTGCCCCTGGGCAGCCCATTATTTAATTCAGTGCTCTAAAGCAGGCAAACAGGACCAGCAGCAGCTGGAGGTGATGCCAAATCCTGTCTGCAGCACTGCTGCGTCAGCCCTTGCCCACCCTGGCAGTGCCACCACCGAGTGCCCCAGGACAGGGGGTGTCACTGCCGGGTTAATCCCTGCACTCCTGTGCCCAGGCAGTGCCCTACTCATGGTCCCACGTGCCCCAGGGGAGCTTGGTACCAACCTCAACCAGTAACAGGGGCTGCAAGCGGGGGACTTGCCCCACAGCCATCCCACTAGCCAGGCAGTGGGCTCCATAAACAGCCCCCGCTGGCTCTCCCTCCTATTGCCTTTGCCAGCCACTGAAGTAAATCCGAGCCTTTGTTTCAAAATTCTGGCTTAATTAATCCCTTTTACACCGTGCCTGGAGGGGATGGGACCCCCAGGATGGGGAGATGTTTAACTGGGACAAGACACAGCTGCCCTATTCCCATGGGCTGCACTGGCCATCCCAAGTGAGCCTGCAACCCGACGGACAAAGCCACGTCCACAGAGAGAGGTAAATGCCCCAGGGTCCCATGCCACTCCAGGGCCACGGCTTCCACAGAGAGCGGCTGTTTCCAGCCGGCATTCGAGGCGTGAGAAGCGCTGCCGCCACGGAGGAATCGGCTCCGCCGCCCGGCACGTCCCCCCTCTTCAGGCTGCCGGCAGCGCTGAAGGCAAATCCCACTCGGATTAAAGGCAAACCAGCCATAATCTCCCACTGCCACCAGCCTGCCCTCGTCCCAGTGCAGATGGCCACGTCACCTGGGCACCTCCTGCCCCTCTCCCCAGGCAGCGCCGGGACCATCCCCCATCTCCGCCCAGGCCCCACCAGTGGGACCAACCCAGATGAGCACATCCAGGAGCCCCAGTTTCTCCCTGGAAGCCGGAGTTAAGCATCATCCTGGTGACCTCTGCCAGCTGCGTTTGGAAGTGCTCAGCTGGGTGCATTTGCTCCCTCGGAACAGGGCACAGGACTTGCATTCTCCACCTTTTCATACCCAGACGTTTCAAGAGCCCCTAAACAAGACAGGGTCACGAGGAAAAAACCCTTAATTAACGGAGCCACAGCCCCTACAAAAAGCAAACCCATGGATGGGGTGGTCCAGCTTCACCTGGCATCAAGGTAACAGAGGCTTTAAAACCATGTAAAAGAGGGAGCTGGTGAAGCCCCCCAGGAGGCCAGGCTGCCAAGGACGGGCCATCTCCAGCCAGCTGTGCAACCTATTTTAGGTTAAAATGAAAAAAAGACAAGCGCAGCTTTCCAGGACAAGCGCAGGGTTTGTGTTGGCTGTAATTCTTCCTAAGGAGGTCTTTAGTTGTAATTAGCGAGCAATTTGTCACAGCGCTAACGATCCAAGCATTTACCTTATCCTATTAACTACCAAAATAGTTGCCTATTAATAATATTCAGTGCCGCAAGGATCCTGTGGCAATCCGCACACACACACAGGGAGCTCCGGGGCATCACTCCCTGACGCCGGTATTTTTGCTGCTCTGAAGCGCTGCCGGACCCCATCGCCTCCCCCCGCCGTGCCCCCACACGGCCCCCCCGGACACCCGCTCAGCCCGGCCCTTGCAGGGAAAAGTGAGACATGGAGGGGAGGGACGGATTTTCCAAGGTCACGCACAAGGTTTGAGACAGGGCCAGATTCGGGAGCAGGAGACGCATCATCACCGAGCCTCCAGGCAGGGAGAGGAGCCGGGAAGGCAGAGGCTGGGGTGCTGCTGTGGGGCAGAGCCCTGAGAAGGAGGGATCCCCTCCAATCCCTCCCACCCCAGCCTCCCTCATCCTCCCGGGAATTTAAACCCAGGATTTTCCCGAGCAGCCAGCAACGGATCGACAGGCTATAAATATAAAAAGCGCCTTCGGAGCCCGGTGCCGCAGACCACGGATACAGAAATAATTACAACAATAATGTCATTAAAGTCGCGTCAACTCAGCCAAGTTTGGGAACCGGGCTGGGCTGGCAAAGGGGCGCCCGGAGTGGGGCGACCCCCTCCCTCCTTGCACCCAGGGTGTCTCGCACCAGACCCAGATTTTTAGGGTGCTCCCCCCGCGAGTCAGGGTTTGCTTTGGGGTGCGCAGGGACACCCCGGCCCGGAACAAGGTCGTGCCCGGTGCCCGCCCGGCTCGCTCCCCTCTCCCCCTCCCCATCGGCGGCACCGGCACGCGGGGACCCCCGGGGGGGCTCACCGGATTTTGGGGGGTATCTGTAGACGGAATTAGCGGGGATATCCACTTCCTCCACCCCTGCGTTCTGCCGGCTGGTCAGAGCCCCCATGGCCGGGCCAGGGCTCAGCGGGCGGGGGGCGGCGGGGCGTCCTCCCGCCCGGGACCGGGACGGGGGCCGGGACCGGGGCTGGCGACGGCCCCCGCCCGCAGCATCCTCCGCTCCGCTCCGCTCTACTCTGCGCCGCGCCCGGCACCGCCTCCGCGGCACCGCGGGGCTGCGACACGCGGGGCGGGGCCGGGAGCGGCGACACGCCCCGACCCGCCCCGGAGCGGGCCCGCTCGACCGTGGGGACGAGGGGGCAGGA